>JAVSCE010015927.1:0-109011 GCA_032199065.1 Smutsia gigantea
CATATACACAATGGAATATTATTCAGCCATATGAAGAAAACAAATCCTACCATTTGCAACAACATGGATGGAGCTAGAGGTATTATGCTCAGTGAAATAAGCCAAGCCGAAAAAGACAAGTATCAAATGATTTCACTCATATGTGGAGTATAAGAACAAAGAAAAAAACTGAAGGAACAAAACAGCAGCAGACTCACAGAACCCAAGAACGGACTAATAGTTACCAAAGGGAAAGGGACTGGGGAAAATGGGCAGGAAGGAGGGATAAGAGGGAAAAAGGGGCATTACGATTAGCAGATGTAATGTTGGGGGGGCACGGGGAGGGCAGTACAACTCAGAGAAGACAAGTAGTGATTCTATGGCATCTCACTACGCTGATGGACAGTGACTGTAATGGGGTTGGTGGGGGGGGACCTGATGAAGGGGTAGTTTAATAACCATAATATTGCACATGTAATTGTAGATTAATGATAATAAAATAAATTATATTAAAAAAATAAATAAAAGTGTGTTGTTTAATCTGCAAATATTGTGGGATTCTCAAGTGATCATCTGTTACTGATTTCTAATAATTCCAAAGTGGTCTGAGAGCAGACATTGTATGATTTCTATTCTTTTTAATTTGTTATGGTATGTTCTGTGGCCCAGAATGTGGTCTCTCTGGTCAGTGCTTTCACCAAGATTGTGTATTCTGCTGTTCTTGGATGATATAATCTCTTCCTCTTTCTCCTGGACACCAACCACCTTTTCCTAATGACTTTAACAATCTCTTCTATAGACTTCCAGAAATCTTTTGGGCACTTCTAGGTACCCCTGTCTCTCTACATCTTCCATTATCAGTGTTGAGGAACTTGCTTTATCTTCTCTATCAGTGCATAAGGTCTTGAAGCCAGGATTTGCAAGTGATTCGATACTGTATCCTCCTCAGAACTTATCCCAGGGCTTTGTGCCTAGTAGAAGTTCAGTACATATTTGTAAAAAGAATGGGTCACCTCTTCCTGCTTCCACTCAAACTAAAGCTCTGTCAAGTTTGTACAGAACTTAGGATCTGTAGCAAAGGCTCATCCCAGCATAGATGACATCTTGGTGCAGACACCATCACCAGTGGTTGAGTGGACATATTACCTCTTACTAAAGAAACTAAAGAATGGCTAAAACATAACACATTCCCCTAATTCTTTCTGCACGTTTTTTCCCCCAAAACAACCTCCAAAGGAATTTGGACAAAATCTCTTTGAATTTTTGGAACCAGACAAAATCTCTATGCAATGTAAGCTGTGTAGATCTCTGGCCACTTGATATTTGTGGAATAAGGCTCATCTTAACCTTAATGTATTTAATGTCACTGACAATCACTGGGTAAAAGGCTAAAGAGTAGTAAGTCTCATTATGTTAGTTTTACCATAAAATTGTTATTGAGAAGGAGATGGAAATAACAGGATATTTTATGAGAGCTTTGGGCCTCTTGAGCTCTCTTATGGCTCCTAATGAGAGCATAATCACAAAATTATTATAGGGATTTTTTTCTTCAACCAATAAAAATGACACATTTTTCTGAGTCTGAAGTAGAAAATAACTTTTGCATGTCCCTGTTGTCATTTACCTGCACATGGTGCAAGCACTTATTTTTGGTTCTTAATGAAGGCACAGAGTTTCTAATTATTTAGGGATGTGATTAAATGAGTTTCCCAGTGACTTGGTGTCGCAGGAGAAATCTTTTAATTTGCACACTCCTATCACTGATGTATCTTGCAAACAGTGACTATTTAACAATCCCCATTGCCACTCATTTGCCACTGCTACTTCAACTCATTGACTTTGAAAGTTTTAATAGTGCCCAATGAAACTTTTAATTGCCACTGATTAGCGTTTAGGTTTTCTGAGGCAGGCTGTTTAGGGGGTAGAGCCATGCTATGCAAAGGAATTAATCGCAGAAGTCTTAAATGAAGATCATATGAAGAACAGAGTTCCTTCAAGTTCATCTTTCCTCTATTCTCTTCCCTTTTTTTGTCATGAAGGGTTGAATATCTGTTTTTGAAAATCTGCCTAACTTATTCTTGGTTTTTATTTATTCTCATCTCAGTGCCTGTAGAAATCCATAAACAAGAGCAAAGAAACACATAATATAATTTCAACCTAACATTATATTTATAGTTTAAAAACTAACTTCTACTTCTTCATGCCCCAGTCTCATCAGTCCTGATTTACCTCTCCTCTATTTCAGCACCAGAACTTCAGTGGGTTCCAGAGCTAATATCAGAATATGAAAGTCACTGCATCCCCAAATAAAAATCTTGCTGTGTAATCTGTATTTGATTTGGAATAATTGTGGGCAATGAGACTAACCATCAGAATAGATAGTAAGAAAATTATAGGCAATATTAATGGAGCAGTAAATAAACAGGAAGAGAAACCACTGGTGAAGCTCCAGATTCAGCAAATTACTTAGCATCAAGAGAAAAGATGGGAGAAACTAGTAAGATGAACATATCAAAAATAAATTTAGGCAGGATCTATGGACACAGGGAGGTGAAAAAGTTCTTGCTGGTTTATAGCGCTTGCCTGATTATAGATATGACCACTACACTGACCATTTTTAGGGTTCTTTCAACTTTTTTATGGTGATGTAATTTCTAACACATTTTGGAATAATTAGTTTCTCTATGCATTCTTTCTCATTTGTCCTTTAAGAGCTGAAAATGATTTAATTAAAACATTTTGGGGAAGTCTAGTATGTTCATCTGAAACTATGAATCAAAAAAATCATCTACCATTTTTTCATTTGTTTTTAGTAGCTTCATTAGTTAATCTCAATGGATGTTTAGAGAGTCACTGGTTATGCATTTTCTGAAGACAGAAATCATCTGGTTAATGGTAGCATTTTTGGGGTACTATTTGGAACATATCTTTTTCAGTATTTCAGACCGTGGCCTATTAATTTGTTGCAACCAATAACAGGGTCCTTTACAGATCAGTTTGCCTTTAGCCTGTCATGTATAATGTACACTTTTTCAAGGCCCAAACCCACCTCATTCATAGAATGACTTTCATTGTGCTAGGTCAGTTTTTCTGGGCTGGAGGCCCCCTGTTGTTTCTCCTTTTTCATCTCTACTTTTATGTTTGTTTTTTTCCTACTTTACAAGGCAGGACATACTTTTCAATCACCGTAAGTCTTAAATGAGTTCATTGCTTCGTGCTACCAAACAAATGGACAATTTACAACAGGCATATCCTCCTTTTCAAGGCTCCTCATTGTGACTGTCTTTTCCCACTCTTTCATATATTTCTGTTAAAGGAAATGCTTCACACTAGAAACATTGTTGTTTTGACCCATGTTAAGTATTATAAATTGAGACCAGTATCTGTCATGATCATTTTTAGCTGAGACAAAATGATCTCAAATAACTTTTAGAGTAACTCTAATTAGAGTGCTCAGTGTATCCCTGAGTTAGATTTCAAATCTTGGCTTAATCCCTCATTAGCAATGTGATCCAAAGGTAATATAATGTCTATAGTATAGATTACAGCAGAAGTGATGATAATTTCTTTTTCAACATGATCTCACCTCTTCTATTCCCTGACCAAGAACACATTTTTCCTGAGAGGTGGTCCTGTGAGAATAAAACAAGCAAAGCATCAGTAAGAAATAGTGAAAGCAGCACAGCAAGACCTTGTTTCATTCTTGGAAAGTCTCTACATTTTGTGTGTTTATCTGTTTATTTATCTTAGGACAAAATATCATCAGTTAGATGGCCATCATGGTGATATATAGAGACATATTGATTTAAATAAAAAAAGAAGTCATATTTCACATTTTTTTTCTCATTTAGCTCATTGGTCTGACAGTGAGAGCTAGCTTTATCACTAGATTTATCACTAGATTATATAGTGGATCTTTACCATAAATTAAATGAGGTGGGTATCAAACCACGAATCTAAGGCTTTGATAAAAGCATATGATAAAATAAAAGTATTTTATAAAAAAAACCCATTGTATTGCAAAGATGTATTCAAATGAACAATAACTTGATTTCTGAACCTTTTTGAGTTTACTGAATAAATAAATACCTCTAAGTATAAGAGGAACAGGAAAAATTAATAGTGACTTGGCAAGTATTGATAAAGCCTATTTGGATACTTCCCAGAAAATGAGAAAGTGAATGACTATAATGAGTGTGTAGTAAACCTTTTTTAAGTCAGGTGAATTCCAATTCTTTGCTTTCAACCAAAGCTAGGTATTAACCTGATATACTTTTCTCTCTCAATCAGTTAATACAATTAATTATACAATACTATGTGATTTGGGCATATAGCCCAGGAAGAGTTAAAAGAATTCAGTGACAGTGGTATAGCAAAACTCCTTCCATTTCTTATTTACTTGAGCTTAATTACTTAGCACTAAAAATTATGAAAACAAAAATTAGGACTAGAGTTGATAATAAACCTAATTTAATTCTAGCAGTAATATTGGATACATGAACCAACTTTTTAAAAAGTTCCATTGCCAATGAAATTTTACTTATGTTTAGTAATATATTTCAAAATGAATTCATAGTTTTGATAGGAAATTTAAAAAATTTAATTTCAATTTATATATTCCAGAGCAAAAATTATATTAAATTTAGATACAATTCTGTAAAATACACACTGGATGAGGAAATTAAATGATATGTGTCCAAGTCTTAAAAAAAGACCATATTCATGAAGTTTTAAAAGTGGGTGATTACCTGGCAGTCCCCCCACCTAGCCAAGTGGCTCCTACCTGAGGACAAGGGGGTTGCTCTGCCAGCTAGCATGTTTACAATACTTACAGCCCAGACACAACAGGAGGGTACATACAACCAACACAGGGGACCCACCTGGAAAATATGATTCTGGTTGATAAGGAAAATATTCAACACAGCCATCAAGGTCAGTAAACCGCTTTTTTCCTCTGGTTGGCAAAGCCCTCCCAGCTCCCTCCTCCCCTCCTCGGGCTCCTCTTTTGCCCTGCACAGGCCGAAATGCCACATATCAAAATAATAAAAATTGCTCCCCTTGCTTGTGCTCAGGGCTCAGACCTTGGGAGATTACTCCCCTCTGAGCCCGCCGTTGTAAAAATAAAGCCTCAACACTCCAAGACCTCCGAGTGCCACTTGGTTCTTCCGTCAGCAATCCACTCCAGGTTTTCCAGTATTTTCTGTAACATGGTGACTGGGAGTTCACTTCTGGGCTACACAGAACACCTTCTACATAAGGCTGCTCCTTCAAGACTGCAAGATGTAGTTGATCTAGTCAATACGTAGAAATAAACATAGAAAGTCAAGTAAAATGAGGAGACAGAGGAATATATTCCAAGTGAAAGAACAAAATCACAGAAAAAAAAAACTAAACAAAATGGAGATAAGCAATCTGCCTAATAAGAGTTCAAAATACTGGTCATAAAGATGCTCATGAAGCTCAGGAGAAGAATAGATAAACACTCATAAGTGAGAACTTAAGCATAGAGGTAGAAAATTCTTTTACTAAGAACAAGTCAGAGCTGAAGATGACAGCCACTGAAATGAAAAATACACTGAAGGTATATTGTAAAAATGTATCTAATCAACAACAGAATAGATGATGCACAAGATGACATGAGACAGGATATTGGAAATCACCTCAACTAAACAGAAAAAAAAAAGACTTAAAAAATGAGGACAGTTTGAGGAACTTATAGGAATACATGAGCATACTAACATTTGCATTATAGGAGCCCAAGGAGGGGAAGAGAAAGAAAAAGAGGCACAAAATTTATTTGAAGATATAATAGCTGAAAACTTCCCTAATCTGGGAAAGGAAATAGACACCCAGGTCCATGACACACAGAGACCCAAACAAGATGAACCCAAAGAGGTCCACACCAAGACACATTATAATTAAAATATCAAAAATTAATGGTAAAGAGACTTGGGGATAAAGATGGTGGCATGAGAAGTGAAGCAGAAACCTCCACCCAAAACCACATTTGACACAAAAATACAGCAAATGCAACTAATCCTGAAAGAGCAACCTGAAGACCGCAGAACAATCTACCTACATCTGGGGAAAAGAGAAGACCTCACTAAAAGGGTAAAGTAGCAAAGCCGTGATCCAGCAGGACCCAAGCCCTCCCCTCACCCCAGCCCACAGGTGGGAGAAAGAGAAATGGAATGGGGAGGGAGTGGAGGCGCAGGACTGCTAAGTGCTCAGCTATGCAGATCTGCTCCAGGTGCACGAACCCACATTACATGGTGCTCTGGAGATTAGTGGGCTTGGAAAGCAAAAACGGGTGGAATGCTTGGAGAGACTGAGATTATAGCAGTTTGTGGAGAACAGATATACACAACCGGCCCCACTGGAAGAAAAGAAAGGTGGGCACTTTGAAAGACTCCCCAACAGTGAGCAGGGCACTAACGGGGCAAGGATTACACAGAGCTTGCTGCTCAGGAGAAATGGCAGGTGGACAAAATCATCCTGGCATGCTCAGCCCAGCAGGTTGGGAACTCTTTAGGAGCTTCAGATGCTGAAGCTTCAGATGCCAGCCTCTGGCTGGCAACACAACCCCAAGGCCGCCACTGTGGTATGCAGGGTGCCACTCCTTCCCAGCAGGCACTGGTCCTGCATACCTGCTGCCCCTGCCATCACTCCAGGCCAGCCAGAGGGTGGCCTGCCTACAGCAACTACAGGGGCATAGCACAGAGGCTCCTCCCTGCATGCTTGGCCCACTAGACCTGGCAGTACAAGCAGGCATTATAGCTAGGAAACAGGAAAGAGCTCCTCGCTCCTGGCAGGCACTGGTACTGCTCACTTGCAACCCTCACCATTGCGACGGGTGGTTGGCAGCTCCAGAGAGTAGAGCTTCTGGGCACTAGAGGGCGCTGCACACACAAAGTTATTATTCCAAAGGAATCACTAAAAAAAATGAAACGGCAAAAATATTTTGTCCAAACAAAAATCAGGAAAAGATGCCAGAAAGAGGGCTAAGTGAAACTGAAATCACCAATCTTCTTGATAAAGATTTCAAAATGAAAGTCATAAACATGCACACCGAGCTACAGAAGGGTATTCAAGATCTCAGGGAGGACTTCAAAAAAGAGATAGAAGCTTTGAAAAATATAGTATCTGAAATGGAACATACAATGGAGGGACTTAAATGCAGATTCGGTGAGGTAGAGAAGATGGTAAATTAAATAGTAATTAGAGAATAGGAATACAAAGAACCTGAGGCACAGTGAGAAAAAAGGATCTCTAGAATGAAACAATAACAAGAGAACTGTGTGACAAATCCAAATGAAACAATATTCATATTATAGGGGTACCAGATGAAGAAGAGAGAGAAAAGGGGATAGAAATTCTCCCTGAGGAAATAATTAATGAAGTTTCCCAAATCTATGGAAGGAAATAGTCTCCCAGGTCATAGAAGTGCAGAGATCTCCCAACACAAGGGACCTTAGGAAGACAGCACCAAGATATGTAATAATTAAAATGGCAAAGATCACGGGCAAGGAGAGAGTATTAAAAGCAGCCAGAGACACAAAAAAGATCCCCTACAAAGGAAAGCCCATGAGTCTATCATCAGACTTCTCACCAGAAACCTTACAGGCCAGAAGGAAGTGGCATGATATATTCAATGCAATGAAACAGAAGGACCTCCAACCAAGAATATACTACCTAGCAAGAATATAATTTAAATTTGAAGCAGGGATTAAACAATTTCCAGATGAGCAAAAGCTGAGAGAATTCACTTCCCACAAACTGTCTCTACAATGTGTTTTAAAGGGACTACTCTAGATGGAAGTGCTCCTAAGGTTAAATAGCTTTCACCAGAGAAAATAAAGCCACAGTAAATAAAGAAGACCAATTAATTACTAACCAAATGCAAAATGAAACCAGCTACCCAGAAAGTCAGTTAAGAGTTGCACAAAGAGTACAGAATACGACACCTAATATATAAAGAGTGGAGTAGGAAGAAAAAGAAGGGGAAAAAAAAACCCTTTAGATTGTGTTTGAAATAGCTTGCTAAGTGACTTAAGTTAGACTGTTAGATAGGAAAGAAGCTACCCTTGAACCTTTGGTAATCATGAATATAAAGCCAGCAATGGCAATAAGTACATGTCTATCGATAATCACCCTAAATGTAAATAGACTGAATGAACCAATCAAAAGACATAGAATTACAGAATGGATTAAAAAACAAGACCAATCTATATGCTGTATGAAAGAGACTCACTTCAAACCCAAAGACATACACAGACTAAAAGTGAATGGATGGAAAAAGATATTGCATGCAAATAATAGAAAAAAGTGGGGGTAGCAGTACTTATATCAGACAAAATAGATATCAAAACAAAGAAAGTAACAAGAGACAAAGAATGACATTACATAATGATAAAGGGGTCAGTCCAACAAGAGGATATAACCATTATAAATATCTATGCATCCAACATAAGAGCACCTAAATATGTGAAGCAAATACTAACAGAATTAAAGAGGGAAATAGAACACAGTGCATTCATTTTAGGATACTTCAACACACCACTCACTTGAAGAGACAGATCAACCAGACAGAAAATAAGTAAGGAGACAGAGGCACTGAACAACACATTAGAACAGATTAAACTAACAGACATCTACAGAACATTCCTCCCAAAAGCAGCAGGATACACATTCTTCTCAAGTGTACACAGAGCATTTTCCAGAATAGGTCACATACTAGGCCACAAAAAGAGCCTCAGTAAATTAAAAAACTCTGTAATTGTACAAACCAGCTTCTCAGACCAGAAAGTTATGAAACTAGAAATAAATTATGCGAAGAAAACAAAAAAATCCCACAAATCCATGGAGTCTTAACAACATTCTCCTAAATAATCAATGTATCAATGATCAAAAAAAAAAACCAGATCAAGAAATATATGGAGGCAAATGAAAACAACAATACCCCCAAACCTGTGGGATGTGGTGAAGGCAGTTCTAAGAGGAAAGTATATTGCAAAATAGGCTACCTCAGGAAAGAAGAACAATCCCATATGAACACTCTAAACTCACAATTAATGAAACTAAAAAAAGAAGAACAAATGAGGCCCAAAGTCAGTAGAAGGAGGAACATAATAAAGATCAGAGCAGAAATAAATAAAATTGATAATAATAAAACAATAGAAAGATTCAATGAAACCAGGAGCTGATTCTTTGAGAAAATAAACATAACAAATGCCTAACTAGACTTATCAAGAAAAAAAAAACCATGTACACACATAAGCAGAACCAGAAATGAGAAAGGAAAAATCACTACAGACACCACAGAAATACAGAGAATTATTAGAGAATACTATGAAAAATTATATGCTAACAAATTAGATAACCTAAAAGAAATGGACAGCTTTCTAGAAAAACACAACCTTCCAAGACTGACCTAGGAAGAAACAGAAAATCTGAAGAGACCAATTTCCAGCAATAAAATTGAATTGGTAATCAAAAAGCTATCCAAGAACAAAAACTCCAGACCAGATGTATTCACTGCTAAAATTTACCAGACATTTAGAGAAGACATAATAACCATTCTCCTTAAAGTTTTCCAAAAAGTAGAAGAGGAGGGAATACTTCCAAACTCATTTTATGAAGCCAGGATCACTCTAAAACCAAAACCAGGCAAAGACACCACAAAAAAAGAAAATGACAGACAATATCCCTGATGAACATAGATGCAAAAATATTCAACAAAATATTAGCAAACCGAATTCAAAAATATCAAGAGGATCATACATCATGATCAAGTAGGATTTATTCCAGGGATGCAAGGATGGTACAATATTTGAAAATCAATGAACATCATACAGCACAACAACAAAAAGGAGGATAAAAATCACATGATCATTTCCATAGATGCTGAAAAGGCATTCAACAAAATTCAACATCCATTCATGATAAAAATTCTCAACAAAATGGGTATAGAGGGCAAGTACCTCAACATAAAAAGGCCATATATGACAAATCCACAGCCGACATCATACTTAATAGTGAAAAGCTGAAAGATTTTCCTCTAAGATCTGAAACAAGACAAGGCTTCCCACTCTCCCCACTTTTATTCAACATAGTTCTGGAGTTCCTAGCCACGGCAATCAGACAACACAAAGAAAGGAAGGAAGAGGTTAAACTGTCACTGTTTACAGATGACATGATATTGTACATGAAAAAAACCTAAAGAATCCAACAAAAAACTACTAGAACTGGGAAACAAAAGCAAAAATGAACAAGTGGGACTATATCAAGCTGAAAAGCTTCTGTACAGCAAAGGACACCATCAGTAGAACAAAAAGACATCCTACAGTATGGGACAATATATTCATAAATGACGTATCTGATAAAGGGTTGACATCCAAAACATATAAAGAACTCATGCACCTTAACAAACAAAAAGCAAATAATCCAATTAAGAAATGGGTAGAGGACATGAATAGACACTTCTCTAAAGAAGAAATTCAGATGGCCAACAGGCACATGAAAAGATGCTCCACATTGCTAATCATCAGAGAAATGCAAATTAAAACCACAATGAGACATCACCTCACACCAGTGAGGATGGCCAACATCCAAAACACAAACAACAACAAATGTTGGTGAGGATGTGGAGAAAAGGGAACCCTCCTACACTGCTGGTGGGACTGCAAATTAGTTCAACCATTGTGGAAAGCAGTATGGAGGTTCCTCAAAAAACTCAAAATAGAAATACCATTTGACCCAGGAATTCCACTCCTAGGAATTTACCCTAAGAATGCAGCAGCCCAGTTTGAAAAAGACAGATGCACCCCTATGTTTATCGCAGCACTATTTACAACAGCCAAGAAATGGAAGCAACCTAAGTGTCCATCAGTAGATGAATGGATAAAGAAGATGTGGTACATATACACAATGGAATATTATTCAGCCATAAGAAGAAAACAAATCCTACCATTTGCAACAACATGGATGGAGCTGGAGGGTATTATGCTCAGTGAAATAAGCCAAGCCAAAAAAGACAAGTATCAAATAATTTCACTCATATGTGGAGTATAAGAACAAAGAAAAAAAAACTGAAGGAACAAAACAGCAGCAGACTCACAGAACCCAAGAATGGACTAACAGTTACCAAAGGGAAAAGAACTGGGGAGGATGGGTGGGAACGGAGGGATAAGAGGGAAAAAGGGGCATTACGATTAGCAGATGTAATGTTGGGGGGCCACGGGGAGGGCTGTACAACTCAGAGAAGACAAGTAGTGATTCTATAGCATCTCACTACGCTGCTGGACAGTGACTGTAATGGGGTTGGTGGGGGGGACCTGATGAAGGGGTAGTTTAGTAACCATAATATTGCACATGTAATTGTAGATTAATGATACCAAAATAAATTATATAATAAAACTACTAGAACTAATCACTGAATTCAGCAAAGTTGCAGGATACAAAATTAATACACAGAAATATATTGCATTCCTACATACTAATGAGGAACAAGCAGAAATAAAATCAAGAAAACAGTTACAGTTAAAATTACATCAAAAACAATAAAATACCTAGGAATAAACCTAACGAAGGAGGTGAAAGTCCTATACCCTGAAAACTACAAGACACTTATGAGAGAAATTAAAGAAGACACCAATAATTGGAAATACATCCTGTGATCATGGATAGGAAGAATTAATATTGTCAAAATGACTATCCTGCCTAAAGCAATCTACAGATTCAATGCAATCCCTATCAAAATACCAACAATATTCTTCAACAAACTAGAAAAAATAGTTCTAAATTTCATATGGAACCACAAAAGACCCTGAATATCCAAAGCAGTCCTGAGAAGGAAGTACAAAGCTGGGGTGATTACTCTCCCTGACTTCAAGCTCTACTACAAAGCCACAGTAATCAAAACAATTTGGTATTGGCACAAGAACAGACCCATATATCAATGGAACAGAATAGAGAGCACAGATATAAACCCACACACATAAGGTCAATTAGTATATGATAAAGGAGCCATTAATATACAATGGGGAAATGACAGCGTCTTCAGTAACTGGTGTTGGCAAAGCTGAACAGCTACATGTAAGAGAATGAAACTGTATTATTGTCTAACTTCATACAGAAAAGCAAACTTGAAATGAATCAAAGAACTGAATGTAAGTCATGAAACTCATAGAAGAAAACATAGGCAAAAGTCTCTTGAATATAAACATAAGCAACTTTCTCCTGAGCACGTCTCCTCAGGCAAGGAAAACAAAAGCAGAAAAGAACAAATGGGACTACATCAAACTAAAAAGCTCTGTACAGCAAAGGACGCCATCAGCAGAACAAAAATGCATCCTATAGTATGGGAGAATATATTTTTAAACAACTTAACTGATAAGGTGTTAACATCCAAAAAATATAAAGAGCTCACATGCCTGAACACCCAAAATAAATAAATAACCCTATTAAAAAAGTGGGCAGAGGATCTGAACAGACAGTTCGCCAAAGAAGAAATTCAGATGGCCAACAGCAAGTGAAAAGATGCTCCACATCGCTAATTATCAGGGAAATGCAAATTAAAACCACAATATCATGTCACACCTATTAGGATGGCCAACATCCAAGAGACAAGAAACAACAAATGCTGGCAAGGATGCGGAGAAACGGGAATCCTCCTACACTCTTGGTGGGAATGTAAATTAGTTCAACCGTTGTGGAAAGCAATATGGAGGTTCCTCAAAAAACTAGAAATAGAAATACCATTTGACTCAGTAATTCCACTCCTAGGAATTTACCCAAAGAAAAAAGATCCCTGATTCAAAAAGACATATGCACCCCTATGTTTACTGCAGCACTATTTACAATAGCCAAAATATGGAAGCAACCTAAGTGTCCATCAATAGATGAATGGATAAAGAAGATGTGGTACATATACACAACGGAATATTATTCAGTCATAAAAAGGAAGAAATCCTCCCATTTGCAACAACATGGATGGAGCTAGAGTGTATTATGCTCAGTGAAATACCTCAGGCAGAGAAAGGCAATTACCAAATGATTTCCCTCATTTGTGGTGTGTAACAACATAGCAAAAGTGAAGGAACAAAACAGCAGCAGACTCACAGACTCCAAGAAGGGACTAGCGGTTACCAAAGGAGAAGGGTTGGGGAGGAGTGTGAGGAGGGAAGAGAAGGGGATTAAGGTGCATTATAATTGGCACTCACAATATAGGTAGGTCACGGGGAAGGCAGTACAGCATGGAGAAGACAAGTGATGATTCTATAGCATCTTACCACACTGATAGGCAGTGTCTGATTTGATAATGTGGGTGAATGTCAAAACCACAATGTTGGTAATGTGAAACTTTTGTAAGATTGTATATCAATGATATCTTAATTTAAAAAATTAAAGATAGAGAATATTAAAATAAATTTGAGAAAAGCAACTAGTTACATATAAGGGAACTCAATAAGCCTATGAGCAGATTTTTTAGCAGAAACTTTGTAGGCCAGGAGGGAGTGGCATTGATATATACACAGTGCTTAATGACTAAAACCTGAAACTAATAATTTACCTGACAAGGTTATCATTCAGAATTCAAAGAGAGATAAAGAATTTTTCCAGATAAAAGTTATAGGTCACCACCACTAAACTGACCTTAGAAAATAATGTTAAAGGGACTTCTTTCAGTGGAAAAGAAAAGGCCATAAGTAGAAGAAAATTATAAAATAAAAAAATATCACTGGTAAAGGCAAATATATAATAAACATAGTGGATAGTGGGTCAATCACTTCTAAAGCTAATATGAAGTTTTGTAAGAAAAAATAGTAAAATAAGCTATATCTACAATAATTAGGGATACACACACAAAAAAGATAAAATATGACATCAAAAATATAACATGTGGGAGAGTAAAAAGGTACTGCTTTTATTTTTTGATATATATATTTATTTTATTAAAGTATAGTTGACACACAATATTATATTGGTTTCAAGACTACAACGTAGTGAGTCAACAATTATATACATTAAATCCTCACCCAAACTAGTGTAGTTACTGCCAACATAGAAAGATGTTACAGAACTATTGACTATATTTGCTATGATGTACTTTCATCCCTGTGACTAATTTATATCATGACTAAGATTTTATGCTTCTTCATCCTCTTCACCTATGCACCCATCATCCCCATGTTAACTACCAGTCACTTCTCAGTGTCCGTGAGGCTACTGCTATTTTGTTCATTTTATTTTGTTTTATTTATATATCCCATATGTAAGTGAAATCATCTGGCATTTGTCTTTCTCCACCTAGCTTATTTGACATAATATAATATCCTCTGCGTCCATCCATATTATTCCAAATGGCAGGACTTCTTCCTTATTTAGGGCTGAATAATATTCCATTGTATATATATACCACATCTTTATGCATTCATCTATGGATGGACATGGTTTACTTCCATATCTTGGCTATTGTAAACAATACAGCAATAAAAGTAATGGTGCATACATCATTTTGAATCAGAGATTTTATTTTCTTCAGGAAAATTCCCAGCAGTGGAGTTACTGGGTCATATGGTATTTCTATTTTTAGTTTATTGAGGAACCTCCATACTGCTTTTAGTGGCTACACCAATTTACATTCCCACCAACAGTATAGGAGGATCTACTTTTCTCTACATCCTCACCAACACTTGTTATTGCTTGTTTTTTGGATGATGGCTATTCTAACAGGTGGGAGGTGATATCTTGTGGGTTTGATTTGCATTTCCCTGATGATTCACAATGTGGAGCATCTTTTCATGTGCCTGTTGGCCATGTGTGTTTCTTCATTGGAAAAATGTCTGCTTGGGTCCTCTTCCCATTTTTAAATTTAGATTATTTGTTTTTCTTGGTGGTGAGTTGTTATGAGTTTTTTTAAATACTTTTTGGATCTTAACCCTATATCAGATATATCATTTAGAAATATATTCTCTGATAATGTATGTTGCCTTTTTGTTTTCTTGATGATTTTCTTTGCTGTATAGAAGAATAGAAGCTTTTTAATTTAATGTATTCACACTTATTTATTTTTGTTTTTGTTGTTTTTGTTTCCTTTACCCAGGGAGACATGTCCAGAAAAAAATTACTCATGCTTTTTTATGTTCATGAAATTTTTGCCTATTTTCTTCTAAGAGTTTTATGGTTTCATGATTTACATTCAGTTCTTTGATCCATTTCAAGTTTACTTTTGTGTGTGGAGTTAAAGAGAGTGATCCATTTTCATTCTTTTGTATGTAGCTGTCCAGTTTTCCTAATACCATTTATTGTTGACACTGTCTTTTCTCCATTGTATATTCATGACTCCTTTGCATTAATTGACCATATATATCTATAGGTTGATTTCTGGGCTCTCTATTCTGTTCCATTGACCTATGGGTCTGTTCTGTGCCTGTACCATACTGTTTTTTTATTATAGTTTTGTATTATAACTTGGAGTCAGGTAGTGTAATAACCCCAGTTTTTCAGGATTGCTTTGGTTATTTGGGGTCTTTTGTGGTTACATATGTTTTAGGATTATTTGCTTTAGTTCATTGAAAAATGCCATTGCTGTTTTGATAGGGTTTGCATTGAATCTGTAATTGCTTTGGGCAGGATGGCCATTTTGACAATATTAATTCTCCTTATTCATGAGCATGGGATGTATTTCTGTTTATTGGAGTCTTCTTCAATTTCTTTCATCAGTGTCTTATAGTTTTCAGAGTACAGGTCTTTCGCCTCCTTGGTGAGGTTTATTCCCAGGTGTTTTATTCTTTTTGATGCAATTGTAAATGGAATTGTTTTCCTGATTCTCTTTCTGCTAGTTCATTGTTAGTATATAAGAATTTGACAGATTTCTGTGTAATAATTTTGTATCCTGAGACTTTGCTGAGTCTGGTTATTAGTTCATATAGCTTTTTGTTGGAGTCTTTAGGGTTTTATATATGTAGTATCATGTCATTTGCCAATAGTTTTCACTCTTCCTTACCAATTTGGATGCCTTTTACCTCTTTGTCTTGTCTGATTGCCAAAGCTAGGACCTCGAGTACTGTATTAAATAATAGATGTGAGTGTACATCCTTGTCTTGTTTCTATATTAGAGTGAAAGCTTTCAGCTTTGTACCATTGAGTATGATGTTAGCTGTGTGTTTCTCACATATTGCCTTTATTATGTTACAGTATGTTCCTTCTATATTCATTTTATTCAGTTTTTACCTGAATCATTGTTGAATTTCATCAAATGCTTTTTCAGTGTCTACTGAGATGATCATATGGTTTTTATCCTCCCTTTTGTTAATGTGGTGTGTCACTTGATTGATTTATAAATATTGTACCATCCTTGCATCCCTGGAGTAAATCCCACTTGGTAATGATAGATGATGCTTTTGATATGTTTTTGAATTTGGTTTGCTAACATTTTGTTGAGGATTTTTTGCATCTATGTTCACCAGGATTATTGGTCTAGAGTTTTATTTTTTGTAATATCCTTGTCTACTTTTGGTGTTCTAGTAATACTGGCCTCATAGAATGCATTTGGAAGTATTCCTTCCATTTCTACTTTTTTGGAACAATTTAAGAAGGATGGATATTTGTTCTTTAAATATTTGGTATTTAGAATTCAGCTGTGAAGCCATCTAGACATGGACTTTTGCTTGTTGGGAGTTTTTTGATTACCAATTCAATTTCATTAGTCATAATTTGTTCAGATTCTGTTTTTTCCTTGGTCAATTTTGGAATGTATTTTTCTAGGAATTTGTCCATTTCTTCTAGGTTGTCCAATTTATTGTCATGTAATTTTTTATAGAATTCTCTAATAATTCTTTGTATTTCTGTGGTGTCAGTTGTGACTATTCCATTTTCGTTTCTGATTTAGTTTATTTGTGTCCTCTCTTTTTGTCTTGGTAAGTCTGGCTAGGAATTTGTCTATTTTATCTTCTCAACAAACCAAGATTTTTTTCTATTGTTTTATTCTTCTCTATTTTATTTATTTTTGCTTTGTCTTTATTATGTTATTGTCCTTCTACTAACTTTGGGTTTCATTTGTTCTTCTTTTTTGAGTTTCCTTAATTATGAGTTTAGACTGTTATTTGGGATTGTTCTTGAGGTAGGCCTGTATTGCTATGCTCTGCCCTCTTAGAACTGCCTTTGCAGTATCCTACAGATTTTGGACTATTGTTTTTTGTTTCCATTTGTCTCCAGGTATTGATTGATTTCTATTTTTGTTCATTGATCCACTGATTATTTAGAAGCATATTGTTAGCCTCCATATGTTTGTGAGGGTTTTTTTGTTTGTTTGTTTTCTTCAAGTAATTTATTTCTAGTTTCATACCAGGGTGGTCTGAGAACTTGCTTGATACAATTTCAACCTTTTTGTATTTATTGAGACTCTTTTTGTGGTCTAATATTGATCTATTCTGGAGAACATTCCATGTACACTTGAGAAAAATATGTACCTTGTTGCTTTGGGGTGAAATGTTCTGTATATATGTTTTAAGTCCATCTGATCTAATGTGTTGTTCAGTGCCTCTATTTATTTTCTGTTTGATTGATCTTTCCATTGATGTAAGTATGTACTTTTGTCATTTTATTAGTTGCTTTCTGGTTGTTTTGTAGTTCTCTATTCCTTTCTTCCTCTCTTATACTCTTCTCTTGTTATTTGATTGTTTTCTTTGTGTTGTGATTGGATTTCTTTAAAAAAAAATATTTTGTTTACCTGTTATAGGCTTTAGGTTCATGAATAGTTTCCTAAGTATATAACAGTCTATATTAAGTTGCTATCACTCCGTTTCAAACAGTACTTCTTTTTAAAATTCTTCTTCCTTCTCCACACTTTATGTATTAGATCTCATAATCTGCATTTTTTGTGTATCCCTTGACTGATTTTGTGTATACTTGGTTTTAATACTTTTGATTTGTTGTAATTTCATACTTGCTTGGTAAGTAGTTGGTCTACTACCTTTACTGTGGGTTTATTTTCACCGGTGAAATATATTTTGGCTTAATATTTCCATCTACTGAAGTCCCTTTAACATATCCTGTAATTCCAGTTTAGTAGTTATAAATTCCTTCAGGCTTTGTTTATCTGGGAAACTTTTAATCTCTCCTTCACTTCTGAATGATAACCTTGCTGGATTATTGGTTTCAGGTTCTTCCCTTCCAATACATTAAATATTTCATGACACTCTTTTCTGGCCTATAAAATTTCTGCTGAGAAATCTGCTGATACCCTGATGGGGTTTCCCTTATAAGTAATAATTTTTCTCTCTCTGGCTGCTTTCAAAACCCTCTCCATATCCTTAATCCTTGTCATTTCAATTATTGTATATCTTGATGTTGTCTTCCTGGGTTTCCTCTCGTTAACAGCTCTCCATGCTTCCAGGGCCTGGGTGTTATTTCCTTCCCCAGGTTGGAGAAGTTTTCAGCAATTATTTCTCCAAAGAGACTTTCTAACCCTTTGTCTTTCTCTTCTCCTCTGGTACCCCTATTATGCAAATATTGTTTCATTTGGGGCTGTCACACAACTTTCAACATCCTCTCATGTCTATAGATTCTTTTTTGTCTCTGTTCTTCTGATTCATTGTTTTCCTGTTCTTTAATTTGCATCTCATTGACTGTCTCCTCTACTTGCAGCAGGCTGTCAATCATTCCCCCCATTGTGTATTTCATTTCAGTTACTGTATTCTTCACCTCTGAGAGGCTTTTTCAATTCTTCTCTTTGTTGAAATCCTCCCTGAGATTGCCAGTACTTTTATGCAAACCAGTGAGCATATTTATGACTGTTACTTGAAATATTTATCAAGAAGATTGGTGGTCTCCACTTCATTTAGTCCTCTTTCTGGTATCTTATCCTGTATTTTTGTTTGGAATATATTCCTCTGCTACCTCGTTTTGTCATGGTTTCTGTGTTTCTTCCTTTGTATTAGATAGATCTGTTATGCTTCCTAGTCTAGAGAGTAATGGCTTCATAGGGAAGGCATTCCATGGTGCCCAGAAGTTCAAGACTCTTTACTCACCAGGGCCTAGCTCTTTGTGGTGAAACACCAGTTTCTTTAGGTGGGCTATTGGTGGGGTTGCCTTTCTGTGTCTGATCACAGTGGCCTATCTCAGTCAGCTGTTGGTGGACACTAGCCTAAGATGGCCCTTTGCGAGCTGAGCAGTTGCACTTGGGCTGGGATCTTTGTGGGTAGGACTGCCCTCTGCCTGCCATGCAACAATGGTGGCACTGCTGGGCTAACAGAGTGGGTGGTATGGGTGTGGAGCACCAGGGTGGGTGTGCAGTGCTGGGCGGGGCTGCCAGTGAGGAGGAAAGATCGCATGGAGTTGGCACCTGCTGGTGTCTCCCCATTTGGCCTGAGAGATGGCTGAGAAAACTGGGAAGGCCTTCAATTGACTGCCAGGCAGCAAAGTGTCCCTCTGCATTCCAGGCTGCAAGGTCTGACACTGCTGGGCTGAGTGGGCCAGGAGGGTGGGTAATGCACATGGAAGTACTTTGGGGCTGAGCTACCAGCAAGGGGGACAGAGCTTTTGGGGCTCCTATGACTGCTTAACTAGTTGGGCTGAGGGAGGCCTGGGAATGCATCGTCAACCTGTCCTTTCTCTTTCAGAGAGATCCATCCAACACTTGCCCCTCTGGCACCCTTCCTGCTGCTGGAAAATCTCTTAAACTGCCGCCTCTGTGTTGGGTCTCTGTAGGACTGATGGAATGTGCCTGTTTTCCACAAGTGGCAGGAGTCATGGTGCTCCAAAAATCTCCATGGTGTCCAGCCCTGTTAATTACCAAAGCCCGATGCAATGTGGACTCATGTTCCCAGAGCAAATTTCCAGGGCCATGCGTGCAGAGTTCCTGAGTGCTTATCCCCTCCCCACTTCATTCCTCTCCCTCCCATTTGTGTGCTTGGGTGGGAGAAGGTCTTTGATCCCAATTGATTGTGGATCTGCCACCTTACCCTTCTCTGTGTGGTCTTCTCTTCTAGGAGCTCCCAATAGCATGCTCCCCAGCCTCTGACCATCCCACACACGGTGCCATGGCCTGGAACCCATTTGGGAATCCATTGGATTGACCCCTTGGATCTTGACTGTTATGCTCATCCAGCAGCACCATGGATTATACTCCCCAGGACACCACTGGCCCACTCTCACCCAAGCTCCAGCCAGCTAGACAAAATTTCCAGGCTCACACAATCTACCCAGAGGACATTCTTACACAAGGTCACTCTTTCAAGACTTGGAAAGGCAGCCCTTTATAGTATCGTATAGGCACAAACACAGAAAGTCAAACAAAATGAGGAGACACAAGAATATGCTTTAAACAAAAATACAAGACAAAACTTCAGAAAAAGATCTAAATGAAATGGAGTTAAGCAATCTACCTGACAAAGCAATCAAAGTAATGGTTATAATGATGCTCACAGGACTTGAGAAAAGAATGGATGAATTCAGGGTGGACTTCAACAAAAAGAAAGAAAATATAAAAAAGAGTCAATTAGAGTTGAAAACACAATAAATGAAATGAAAAACACACTAGGGGGAATAAATAGATTAGAGGTTACAGAAGAATGAATCAATGATCTGAAAGACAAAGTAATGGTAAGCACTTAAGCTAAACAATGTAAAGAAAAAGAATAAAAGTAAATGAGGGTAGGCTGAGAGAACTCTGAGACAAAATCAAATATAGTAACATTCACTCTCTAGGTGTCCCAGATGGAGAAGAGAGAAAGGGGTGGAAAACTCGTATGAAGAAATAATGGCTGAGAACTTCCTTAACCTTGGGGTAGGAAACAGACATCTAGGTCCACAACACACAGAGAGCTCCATAGAAGATAATTCAAGGAATTCCACACACTAACACCCATGATGATTAAAATGTCAAAGACTAAAGATAAAGAGAGTATATTAAAAGCAGTGAGTTACACACAAGTGAAACCGGATAAAGCTAAGAGCTGATTTTTCAGCAGAAACTCGGCAGGCCAGAAGGGAGTGGCATTGACATATACAAATGCTGAAATGAGAAAGCCTATGACCAAGAACACTCTAGCTGGCAAAGCTATCATTCAGAATTGAAGAAGAGATGAGAGTTTATCAAATAAACATAAGATAAAGGAGTTTACCACCACTAAGCCAGTCTTAGAAGAAATGCCAAAGGGATTTCTTTAATATAAAAAGAAAAAGCCATAATTAGAAGGAAGAAAATTGTGAAAGGAAAAAATTTCACTGGTAAAAGCAAACATACAGCAAAGGTAGTAGAACAATCACTTAAAAGCTGATGTGAAGGTTAAAAGGCAAAAGTAGTAAAATGAATTGCATCTAAAACTTAGTTAAGGGACTCACTAAAGAAAAAAGTGTGAAGGAAGATATCATATACATAAAACATGGAGGAGGAGGAGCAAAATACATAGTGCTTTTAAAATGCACTCAAACTTAAGCAGTCATAAACAAAACACACTCTGCTATATAGGCAAAACATCATCTATGAACCCCATGGTAATCACAAACCAAAAACCTGTAATAGATACACAAAACCTAAATAGAAAGGAATCCAGCCATAATAATAAAGTCATCATGCATAAAGAAAGAGAGCAAAAGAAGAAAAGGTCAGAAAAGAATGACAAAAACAATTAGAAAAATATTTAGCCAAAATGACAATAAGTATACACCTATCAATAATTACTCCAAATGTAAATGGACTAAAATTTCCAATCAAGAGATATGGTAAATGAATGGGGGGAAAAAGAAAACCCAGCTATATGCTGCCTAGAAGAACTCACTTCAGATCTAATAACATGCACACAGACTGAAAGTGAAGGAATGGAAAAAGATATTCCATGCAAATTTAAATTTTTTAAAAGCCAGCATTGTAGTACTCATATCAGACAAAATAGACTTTAAAACAAAGGCTGTAACAAGAGACAAAGACATTCTGTAATGATGAAGGGCTCAGTCTAGCAAGAAGATATAACAATTCTAAATATCTACACAGCCAACAGAGAAACCCATTAATATATAAAGCAAATGTTAACAGACATAAAGGGAGATTATAGGCCAAAAAAGTGGACAACTTAGAAGAAATGGATAAATTCCTAGATACGTGCAAACTTCTAATACTGAATCAGGAAGAAATAGAAAAATTGGACAGACCAATTACTAGTAACAAAATTGAATTAGTAATCCAGAAACTCCAGACAAACCAAATATCAATACCAGGCAGCTTCAAAGGAAAATTCTAACAAATATTTAAAGAATTAATACTTATGTTCCTCAAACTATTGCAAAATATTTAAGAGGAAGGAAAGTTTCCAAGTTCATTTTATGAGGCCAGTACCACCCTGATACCAAAACCACACAAAGACACTACAAAAAAAATTACAGAAAAATATCCCTGATGAACATAGATGCAAAAATTTTCAACAAAATATTAGCAAAGTGAACTAAAAAAATACATTGAAAGGATAATCTACCATGACCAAGTGGGATTTATTCTGGGGTGCAAGGGTGGTTTGATATGTGTAAATCAGTCAATGTGATATACCACAGTAACAAAAGGAAGAATAAAAATCATATGATCATTTCAATAGACACTGAAAATATTTAGAGAAAATTCAATAGGCATTCATGATAAAAGCATGCAACAAAGAGGGTGTAGCAGGGAGTATATCTCAACATAATAGAGGTCGTATATGACAAACCCACAGCTAACATCATATTCAATGGTGAAAAGCTGAAAGCTTTTCTTTTTTTATTTTACTTTTTAAATTAAAGTATCACTGATATATACTCTTAAGAAGGTTTCACAGGAAAAACATTGTGGTTACTACATTCACCCATATTATCAAGTCCCCCCCACACACACCCCATTGCAGTCACTGTCCATCAACAAAGTAAGATGCCACAGAGTCACTACTTGTCTTCTCTGTGCTACACTGTCTTCCCTGTGACCCCCCCACACCAGGGGTACCAATCATAATACCCCTCAATCCCCTTCTCCCTCCTTCCCCACCCCTTCCACCCCTCCCCTTTGGTAACTGTTAGTCCATTCTTGGGTTCTGTGAGTCTGCTGCTGTTTTGTTCCTTCAGTTTTAAAAAGCTGAAAGCTTTTCCTCTAAGACCAATAACAAGAGAAATGCCCATTCTCACTACTTATATTCAGCATAGTACTGAAGTCCTAGCTATAGCAATCAGGCAAGAAAAGGGGGAAAAAAGGCATCTGGATTGGTAAGGAAGAAGTAAAATAGTACAGATAACATGCCAATACAAATAGAAAATCCTAAAGATACAATCAAAAGCTTTTAGAATAAATGAATTCAATAAAGTTTCAGGATACAAAATCAATATAAATAAATCTTGTTGCCTTCCTATATACTAATAATGAGCTAGCACAAAGATAAATCAGTAAAAAATCCAATTTATGATTGCATAAAAAATAATAAAATACCTAGTAATAAATCTAACCAAGAAGGTGAAAGCCCTGTATTCAGAAAACTAAGATATTGATCAAAGAAACTTAAAATCACACACATAAATGGAAAGATATTCTGTACTCATGGATGGGAAGAATTAATTTTGTTAAAATGGCCATACTCCTGAGAGCAATCTATAGATTCAGTGCAATCCCTATTAAAATACCAATGGCATTTTTCATAGTGCTAGAGCAAATAATCCTAAAATTTGTATGGAACCACAAAAGAGCCCAAACCGATAAATAAATCTCAAGAAAGAACAAAGCAGCAGGTATCATTCTCCCTGCTGTCAAAGTATCCTACAAAGCCACAGTGACCAAAAAATATGGTAGTGGCACAAAAATAGATTAATGGCACACATAGATTAATGGAACACAATAGAGAGCCTAAAAATAAACCCACGTGTGTATGGTCAATTAGTATATGACAAAGGAGACAAGAATATACAATGGGGAAAAGACAATTTGGTCCTGGGTAAACAAAATAAGACCAACAAAATGGTGCTGGGTAAACATGCAAAAGAGTGAAACTGGATCACTGTCTTACACCATACACAAAAATAAACTTGAAGTGAATTAAAGACATAAATATGAGACCTGAAACAATGAAACTCCTAAAAGAAAACATAGGTAGTAAACTCTAGGACATCAGCATTAGCAATTTTTTTCTGGATATGTTTCCCCAAGCAAGGGGAACAAAAGCAAAAATAAACAAGTGGAATTACAGCAAACTAAAAAGCTTCTTCACAGCAAAGGTAATCATCAACAAAATGAAAAGGCAACCTACTGAATGGAAGAAGATATTTGCAAATGATATATCTGATAAGGGCTAATATCTAAAATACAAAGAACTCATGCACAGCAGCAGAAAAACAAATAATTCAATTAAACAATGGGCAGAGGACCGGAATAGACATTTTCCAAAGAAGGCATATATACAGATGGCCAACAGACACATGACAAAATGCTCAATGTCACTAATCATCAGAGAAATGTATTTCAAAACCACAATGAGATATTACCTCACACTAGTAAGAATGGTTACTGTCTGATAGACAAGAAATAACAAGTGTTGGCAAGTATGTAGAGAAAAGGGAACCCTCCTGCACTTTTGCCAGGAATATAAATTGGTGTGGCCACTATGGAAAACAGTATGGAGGTGTCTCAAAAAACTGAAAACAGAAATACC
The DNA here is from genome assembly GCA_032199065.1 of Smutsia gigantea. Lineage (NCBI taxonomy): Eukaryota > Metazoa > Chordata > Mammalia > Pholidota > Manidae > Smutsia > Smutsia gigantea. The sequence goes on from JAVSCE010015927.1 coordinate 24,639, forward strand.
ATATGACACAGTAATCCCACTTTTGGGAGTTTACCTGCAGAAAAGAGAAACACTAATCTGAAAAGATTATGTTCAATATGTTTATTGAAACATTATTTATAATAGCCAAGATATGGAGACAACCAAGCTGTCCACTGGTTGATGAATAAAGAAGTGGTACATATATAAAATGGAATGTTATTTAGCCGTAAAAAGAATGTAAGCTTGCTATTTACAACAACATGGATGGACCTAGAGGATATTATTCTATGTGAAATAAATCAGAGAGAGAAAGACAAGTACCATATGATTTCCTTATATATGGAATCTAAAAATAAATAAATAAATAAATAAAGAACAAACTGTTGGTTACCATAGGAGAGTAGGGATGGGCAAAATAAGTGAAGAGGATAAAGAGGTAAAACTTCCAATTATACAATAAATAAATGATGGGGATAAAAATTGTAGCATAGAAAATGCAGTAAATATTATTGTAATATCTTTGTATGGTGACTGAAGGTTTCTACACTTACCATGGTGAGCACTTTGTAATGTATATAATTGTCAAATCACTATGTTGTCATGTGAAACCAACAAAATATTGTGTATCAACTATACTTCAATAAAAAGACACAAAACTGAGTCACTTTTTCAGGTAGTTAGAACAAAGAAATAGTCAGCTCTTACCTGGACAGTATTCAGAATTGCAAGCCTAATAATTACTAGCCATATTAATATTTATAAAAGGAAAAAGAGCTCATATTAAAAATGTTATGAGATTGACAAGTATAGATTATAAAGGACAGAGATGACTCTATTATCCCAGAATGAGTTGATCACCATAAACCAGTTTTCCATACTGGGAAAATATTCCTTCAAGAGCCGAAATATTTAAAAATTTTCACTGTTTTCAGGGGTGATCTAAAAATTAGATATTTCAAGCAAGGTAGGTAAAACAATTCAATAATTTATTGATGGCTGGGGGTTATCTTCTTGAAAAAATCGTATTCTGTGAGTGATGTGGATAATCACTATTGAGGTGTGCTAGATAATTTGTCCTTTTGCTGAGTGGCCCAGATTGTTCTGCTTTATAAAATAGTTGTCTTTCTCAGGAACAAACAGGAATATATTCCATGTTCATGGGCCTGAAGAATTGATATTATTAAAACGTCTATACTACTCAAAGCCTTCTGGAGATTTGTGCAATCTCTTTCAAAATCCCAATGGAATTTTTCAAAGAAATAGAAAAAAATCTTAAAATTTGTATGGAGCTACAAAAGACCACAAATAGCTAAAGCAATCCCAAGAAATAAGAACAAAGCTAGAGGCATCACACTTTCTGATTTCAAACTATACTACAAAACTATAGTAATTAAACCAGTATTGTACTGGTGTAGAAATAGACACATAGACAAATGTAACAGAATAGAGCCCAGAATTGAACCCTTGCATGTATGGCCAATTAATATTTGACAAGGGGGCCAAGAACACTCAGTATGGAAAAGATAGTCTCTTCAACAAATGGTGCTGGGAAACTAGATAACCATATGCAGAAAAATGAAATTGGATCCCTATCTTACACCACTCACAAAAACTAACTCAAAGTGAATTAAAGACTTAAACATAAGAGTTGATATTATAAAACTCCTAGAAGAAAATATAGGGAGAAATTCCTTGACACTGTACTGGGCAATGATTTTTTGGATACGACAGCAAAAGCACAAGCAACAAAAGCAAAAATCAAGTGGGACTACTTCAAACTAAAAAGCTTCTGCATAGCAAAATTAACCATCAACAAAATGAAAAGGAAACTTATTGAATGGAAGAAAACACTTGCAAACTATATCAGACAAGGAGTTAATATCCAAAACACATAAAAATTCATATAACTCAATAACAAAAACCAAAAACAATAAAAAAAAACAAGCAGAGGATCTGAACAGACATCTTTCCAAAGATATCCAAATAACCAACTGATACATGAAAAGATGCTCCACATCACTCTTCATCAGGGAAATGAACACTCACACCTGTTAGAATAGCTATCGTCAAGAAAATAAGAGATAACAGGTGTAAGGATGTGAAGATAAAGGAACCCTTGGTGTGAATGTAAATTTGTTCAGCTAGTATGGATAATGTTATGAAAGTTCCTATAAAAAAAATAGAACTACCATATGATCCAGTAATTCCACTTCTGAGTATAGAAGGAAATGAAAACAAGATACTGAAAAGACATCTGTACTCCTTTGTTTATTGCAGCATTATTCCCAATGGTCAAAATATGAAAACAACCTAAGAGTCCATTGATAGATTGATGGGTGAATGGATAAAGAAGTTGTCTTACACACACACACACACATTTATATACATACACACAAAATGTAATACAATTCAGTCATGAGAAAGAAGGAAATTCTGCTGTTTCTGACAACATGGATGGATCTCAAAGGCATTATGTAAGTGAGACAAGTTAGACAAAGAAAGACAAATGCTGTATGATATCGCTTACACTGAAACCTAAAAAAGCTGAACTCAAAAACAGAAAGTAGAATGGTGGTTACCAGAATCTAGGAGTTGAGAAAATTAGGTATATGTTATTTAAGGGTACAAACTGGTAACTGGTAGATAAATAAGTTCTGGGGAGCTAAAACACAACATAGTTATAGACAGCAAAACTGTATTATAAACTTCAAAGTTACTAAGAGACTAGATCTTCATTGTTCCCATCACAAAAAAGAAATGATAATTGCATAACTTGATAAAGGTATTAGGTAATCACATTGCAATATAAAAATGTATCAAATCGTAGACAGTGACCGCAATGGAGGGGGTGAGGACTTGATAATATGGGTGAATGTTGAAACCACTGTGTTGATTATGTGAAACCATCATAAGGTTGTATATCAATGATACTTTAATAAAAAACTTTCAAATCAATATGTACATCTTATACAATGTTATATGTCAATTATATTCCTATAAAAAATAAAAACATAAAGTAGCCTCTTTCTCTGGAATGTTTCTGGCTCTTTGTTGTCAGGCTGTCAACTGTTACCCGTGTCTGGCAATGCACTGGGAACTAGCAAAGCTCTACATTTCTTGTTAGCTTTAACACCTTTCTTTTGGTAGAGGGACTGGTTGTGGTGGTAGGGGATTTTCTTTTTTTTAATATATAATTTATTTTATTATCATTAATCTACAATTACATGTGCAATATCATGGTTATTAAACTACCCCTTCATCAGTTCCCCCCACCCACCGCATTACAGTCACTGTCCATCAGCGTAGTGAGATGCTATAGAATCACTACTTGTCTTCTCTGAGTTGTACTGCCCTCCCTGTGCCCCCCCAACATTACATCTGCTAATCGTAATGCCCCTTTTCCCCTCTTATCCCTCCCTTCCCACCCATTTTCCCCAGTCCCTTTCCCTTTGGTAACTATTAGTCCATTCTTGGGTTCTGTGAGTCTGTCTTCTTCTCAATTATTTTATAGATTATATGAGGTTGTTAGGAAGTTAATTACCAGAGAAATAATATGGAGCTGAGTGTCTTAGCTCAGGTTGCTCTAACAAAATCCTGTAGATTGGGTGACTTACACACTGGATATTTATTTCTCATAGTTCTGAAGGCTGGGGGTCCAAGATCCAGGCACCAACAAATTTGGTTCCCGATAAGAACTCTGTTCCTCTACTGCAAACGGCCATCTTTACTGAGGTTCCATGGTATTTCTATTTTTTTTTCCAAGAAAAGTGATGAAAGTAACCCTTCTGTGAGCAGTACATCAGTAGGATATGTGATATTTTATATCCTGACTTGTAAAAGGGGGGAAAATAAACAACCTGAGGTACATCTCTATTGAGAAGCTAAAGAAAAACAATGCTTTGAGAGTGGTATGATTTTTCTATTGATTTCTATTTCCTTGCAGCCTCCAGGTATCTTTTTAAAGACAACTTTAAATCATCAGAAACAGGCACAAGTTTTTTCTAGGAGACTACATTAGATGAAGCAGCAGGGGAGATGCAGAGTTCTAGGACAGACAAAATGTCAGCCAGGGGTGATTAGGGATAGGGACAGTGGTCCCTCCAATTTTTGTAGGCATAATACAGTTAAAGTGGAAAGAAGTTTGGATTCAAACCCAGTCCTATCTGGCTCCTAAGCTTGAATGCTCTCTATGGAAACGCATGATCTCCACAGGTAGTATGCTTGTCCTCTTTGAGTCATGGCTTGTTTCCTGGAAGCCCAGTCCTGGGACGTACTCGTAGACACACACACACACATACACACACATACATTTTCTTTCTCCATGAGGTATGGCGAGTCTCTTTTGTTGAGAATCAATACAAAGAAAAATCATTGTGGATAACCTAAACTCAGGGACAAAGACGGCCAACTTAGCTTGTAGCTTGGACCAATAAACAAAATAAACAAACAGCTCTACTCCTATGGGTCCCAACAATGAACTGAAAAGCAAAAACTCCCTCAACTAGTTATTGTATATATAATTCCATGCTTTTCCTCATTAAGTTGTTTACACTAAAAAGTTGTTATAAAGTGGTAACAGACTCAAGGTCAGTGATTTTTGAGGGACTTACCTCCAGATAATTTACTGCCAAATTAATACAGAGAAGCTAATAATTTTATTGTATCTTTTATATGTCTGTTTGTTTTATATTGTCTCTTTACATGTCAATTTTTATCAAATTAGTCCTTTCAGTTTGACTACTCTGACCAAAATCTTTAGAATGAATATTGCTGCCATACCAGTTTTCTCTAAGGAAGAAGTATAATGGGGGTTAAACCCCCACGTTAAAAATAGCATGGAGAAATAAGTAAAAGGAAAATATAAAGGAAAATGTGATACAATAGTCTCTATTTCATTTAGGAAAATCACTTAATTTATACACCTGTGGTCAGGGCTCTAATTTTCTATAACTGGGTCAAAATAGCAAGCACTGTTTGTTTACATAATAGTGTGATTAAAACAACTCATACTTTGTATCTTTGCTGATTGTATAACTTTGTAAATATACCATGCTGATCAGAAACTTAAATACAGAACATTTTTTAGAAGAGGCAGCTCAGAACAGCTGTAGATCTAGTGATGCCCTAGGGAAAGTCAGATAAGAGACAACTGCTTTCTCTCAAAGTCACCAGCTTTTGACATTTCTATCATCTGATTCAAATTTTCTGTTACAATCATGCTCTCTTTTACACCTAACCAATTAATCTTTTTTTAATTTGGCAAAATGTAATGGAGACCTTGGGCCTGGAAGACAGGTACAGCTGTGTTTGAATAGCAGCTGCAACCACTCATTAGTTGTGTAATCTTAGGAACTTGTTTACATTCTTTCATCCTCAGTTTCTTTGCCTATATATTGGGGGATATTAATAGTATGTCCTTCATAATATTGTTAGGATTAAATGATATTATGTATGTAAAGTACTCAGAATAAAGCCTGGTACATGGTGGGGACAGTATAAATATTAATTATTACTATTTACATTATTAACAAATATGGGTAGTTGTCTTGCCAATGGGTTTCAGCCCCAGACAAGTTCTCTATGGATTCAACATGACCAAAGAAATTGACAGCAAAACGTTCTTTGGGGTGAAAGAGTTTATTACTCGGCTTGTTCTCCTGGGGGTAGGTCGAGCACTAGTATCTCTGCCTCCACCCAGATTACTGGGCCGAGCTCTCTATATAGCACAGTAATAGCTTATTGCCTAAAGGTGTGGAAGCGGTAGCCTAGCAACAGGCCAGTTACATCATCAGGTGGTTTAAGTTCGGTGAGGATCCCGGCCATAGCAACCCAAACTTCCCCACAGCAGTGAACATCTCCGATTAACCTGTGGTGCTAAGTGTGATGTAAATTACCTTTTCAGATTAATTACTGAATTCTGGAAGCTGAGATAAGTGTGATGAGCACTTGAGAAGGGCATTGCTGTGTCCTGCTTTGTTGAACAATATGTATTGTACCCAGTGTTAGCCTCAGAGAATAGTTTGCTTATTAAAGAGCTGAAACAAGGCTGATGTTCAAGAAAGCACACTGAATTTGCTAGTTCTTCTACATCACAGAAGTTGATGAAAATACAAAGTGGCAAACAGGACATTTTGGGTTTCAGGAAAGCAAGGTTGTTGTGTGTGGGTAGTTACTGATAATCTCTAACACCTAATATGACCAAAAGCTATGGTTAAGAAACTCAAAGAGTACCACAAAGGCTCTAAGAGAATGTGGTAATCGCCTCCACTGTTTCTTAGGTCACTTCCACTGGCCACTTGTTCCAGTTCTGTGGGCCCCTTTCTCCACTGATATTAATTCTATTATCACACTTCCTCCCCAAGAGAGAATGTAATTATTTCTGTGTCAGCAAGGCAGGTGCTCAATAAATTGACTATTAAGAAATTCTGAAAGTGGACAAACAAAAAACATTCTTTTGAGCCTTCTAAAACTGTCAGAAATCTAAAAAGCTCTCTTTCTTTCTCTTTTCAGAGTAAAGGGATAATTAATGTGGAGAAGAGTGAGTTAAGCTGTATGGAGGACTACATATCCAAGGTGTTCTGAATATATTCAACTCAGTCTTATCCATAGTCAAAGTGGCAAAGCAGAGGAAGCTACCTCTCTAGGACTGAACCAGCCGTGCATCTGTAAGTTCCATAGGACTCCAAGTATGAAAATGAGAGATTGTCTTGCCAATGGGTTTCAGTCCCGGGCAAGTTTGCTAGGGATTCAATGTGACCAAAGAAATTGACAGCAAAACGTTCTTGGGGTGAAAGGGTTATAGCCAACTTTATTTCCAGGTGGCAGGTCAGTCACTAAAATCTCATTCACTCAGAGCGAGTCTGTATGCAGCAAGCTGGTCTCTGCCTCTGGGCTCCTCTGTCTGCACAGCCATCCTCTGGGCCTCTCTGCACAGTCATCCTCTGGGCCTCTCTGCCTGCACAGTTCTCCTGCACAGCCGTCCTCTGGGCCTCTGTCCTCAGTGCTGCCACCACTCCAGCCTCTGCTCTGCTCTCCTGCAGCCTTGAAGCCATACCACTGTGTCATGCCCAGAGCACTGGGCGGAGCTCTTTATATACAGTCAATAGCCATGTATTGCCCACAGGTGTGCAGTGAGCTAGTCAACCAGGGCCAGGTGAGAATCCTGGCCACAGGAACTCTCATTTTATCCACAGATATAATGCCCTATTCCTGTGAGACAGGGAAGGAACAGGGGGCAGCCCCTGTCCAAAAAAAGCAGGATGACAGCCTGGGGAAGGACAAATGGGATGCTTACTGAGGACCTTGGGAATGTGAAAAACACGAGGCTTGCAGCTGAAACAATGCAACACTGTATAAGAAGGTTCTCACTGAGCTTCCATGATAACCACGTTTAGTGACTATTAAGTCACAGTAGCTCACATAGCTTGACCAAAGCATACTAGTTAAAAATAGAAATGACCTTTAGTATGATTGGCTAAAATACAGCTGGTATTCTGATGGGAACCTATAGAAAACAAACAGCTTCTCTCCCTTGTCCATGCAACAGGTATAAAACCCCTAGACCTGAGGCCATAAATGGCAGACTTGCTCCTCCCAGTATATGCCTGGGAGTTCTGTATCTTTACTTATCTCTGTCAATAAAAAGCCTCTTTCTTGCTTGCCTACCTTGAGTATTTGCAGTTCATTCTTCAACTCTGTAAACAAGAACTCCAGTATCACCTGGATCATAAGGTCAGAGAATTACAGATGTGACCCTCACTTATCTTTATTATTATTACAATTATTGCAAGAATAATTCTAATGGGGACCAACTGGTGAGTCTCCACCACATACTGGGCAAGTTGAGCAAAATTAGATGATTCAAGACTAAAACAAAAATAAGTTATTTAACCATGGCAACTTAGTTCCTGAATTCTTCAAGTAAACAAATAGATAAATAAAGGAAATAAAATCTGGTGGATTTCTTTTTATATCTTCTTGTGTTTTCAGCCTAGAAAGACAGTGTAGGCAATTGTCACATTCCATTGGAGCCCTTCTGTTACCCTCTTAGAATTTCTCAAGCCATAGATTTGGTCATATTAGATTTTGGATATTATTAGTCACTACCCATACCCACCAACCTTGTTTTCCTGAAACCAGGATTGGATACTCATTTAAATATCCAAATATGTGAATGGACCTAGAGTGTATTATGCTACGTGAAACAAGTCAGAGAAACACAAATATATGACTTCCCTTGTATATGGAGTCTAAAAAGCAAATCAAATGAGCAAACAAAACAGAAATAGACTCGTAAATACAGAGAACAAACAAGTGGTTACCAGAGAGAAGGAGGTGGGGGGATGTGCAGAATAGATGAAGGGGATGAAGAGAAACAAACTTCCAATTATAAAATAAATAGGTCACAGGGATGAAAAGTATAGCATAGGGAATATAGTCAATGATATTGTAATAACTTTGTATGGTGACAGATGGTAACTACACTTATCACGGTGAGCATTTTGTAATGTATGTAAATGTCAAATCACTCCATTGTATACCTGAAACTAATATAGTACTGTATGTCAACTATATCTCAATAAAAATATCCAAAGATGATACAAAGTGGAATCACTCTACGTCAGTGATGGAGATTTTTTTTCATCATCAGGATACAAGCTCAGGAAACAAAGAATAAAGACCGACACATTAGTGGATGAAGGGGATTAAGGTGTAGGATCGCTCAAGAATCTGTACCAGGGCAGAGACTGTTGAATAGATTAATAAATGATAAAGAAGGTGTACAGATTCCAAGATACACAAATCTCCCTAGACAGCGGAGCACCACCCCAGAGGAGGAAACTATGGAATAATCTTAAGAGTCTGTGTCAGTGGGCAGAGCCTTAAGATATATTATAATGACTATGAGGGACAAATAATGAATTTAGGAATAAATGATCAAAAATACACCTATACAATGAAAGATTCTTCCTTATTATAGCATACTCAAGTAAAGGACCCAGAGTCATTACAGATTGACCCTAGAATATGGACCCAATATTCTGCATCAGCCAAAAGGCCTAGAAAATACCATCAAAAACTACAAGAACAAAGCTTTGTCCTGCTGTATCTCTGCTTGCAAGGATTTATGTAGTTCTTGCTGCTATGCCTTGAAAAGAAGTTTGCCATAACCTGAAAACGTCTAGAGAAGAAGAGTCCAAAATAATTAGATATTGGGAATAAAAATGGCAGTCTTTTAAGGTTATATTTGGATATACAGTCTGAAAATGAGAAATTTAATTACTTGGAAGTAATTTAATCTACATAATCCTAACATATGAACAAGGTGAACAGAGATTTGTTTACTTGCTAACCTTAAAATCTTAGGATAGCAACTTTTAAAACTCATAAAATAAATTAATTAGTCCAAGAGGTAGGTCTGGTAAGAAATATAAATGTATTTCTAAAACATTTGGACAGGTTATGACTAATAAAGTCATCACTGAGATATATTCAGCTCCTGGAATTAAGATGGCTTCAGAAAGGTTAATAGAAGCATTTTCTTGACATTTTTGGGGGGCAGGAGAATTTAGGTATAGGTGGACCAAATGTACCCAAACAGCTCATGAATTAGAAAAGTTTGAGAATTATTGATGTAATAACAAAATTACCTCAAATCCATTCAGCATACCATTTTTTATCCTTTTTCCTACTTCAGATTCAAATACAGTGAAGACAAACTTTCAGCAGTGGATGCTCCTTTTTGATTGATGGCCAGAGGTCAAGACTCTAACAATTCTGATGAATATATGTAACTTTTTGGTTCATCTCTATTGTTTCATCTTAATTCTGCAAATGAGATGATGCAGATGAGCAGAGTTGCAGTTCCTTCTCATTTGCATTTTATTAGCTTTATGACAGTTTCCTTCTTGCATGATATTACCTAATTACATCCTTCAAAGAAGCACTAATACATTACACTTCATTTTCAATTATTCAGTCCAATGAAGGAAATCATGAAACACCCACTGTTTCCCAGAAAATACACCCAGCAGTCGGGTTGCTGTGGGAAGGAGATGATTTAGAGGAATTTTGTTTTCTTCAGGTAAATTCCTAGAAGTAGAAGTGCTGGGTCATATGGCATTTCTATTTTTAGTTTTTTAAGGAACCTCTATACTGCTTTCCATAGTGGCTGGACCAATTTACATTCTCACTAACAGTGCAGGAAATCTCCCTTTTATTCACACCCTCACCAACACAGGTTATTTCTTGTCCTGTGTAGAGGCCATTCTGACTGATATGAGGTGGTATATCATTGCGGTTTTGATTTTCTTTTCCCTGATGATTAGCAATGTGGAGCATAGTGAAAAATATTGGCCATCTGTATGTCTTCTATGGAAATATGTCTATTCAGGTCCTCTGCCCATTTTTAAAATTTGGGTTATTCGGTTTTTCTGGTGTTGAGTTGTATGAGTTCTTGGTATTTTTTGGATATTAGTCCCATGTCAGATATATCATTTGCAAATATATTCTCCAGTTACCTTTTCATTTCGTTGATGGTGTTCTTTGCTGTGTAGAAGTTTTAGGTGATGTAGTAACCACTTATTTTTGCTTTTGTTTCCCTTGCCTAGGGAGATGTATCCAGAAAAACAATTACTCATGTTGATATTCAAGAGATTCCTTACTATATTTTCTTCTAAGAGTTTTGTGGTTTCATATTGTCATCATTTTTGCTTTAATTATAAAACATAATTTAGAAAATTCAAGGAGAGAAGGAATATCTATTGTACTTACACCTACATTTTACTCTTTCCATTGCTCTTTCTTCCTTCCTGGTGTTTGAAAATTCTTTCTTTTTTCATTTCCTTTCTCTTCAGAGAAGTTTCACTAGCCATAAGGTCTGCTGGTGACAAAGTCTTTTAGTGTTCCTTCATTTGAGAATGTCTTGAATTTCCCTTCATTCCTGAAGATTATTTTCACTGGATATATTTACTGAAAGTAATTACAGGTCTTACATATCAGAACTCAAAAAATGTTTTTCTATTTCCTTCTGGCCTCCATAGTTTCTGATGAGAAATCATTGAGATAACTTTTCCCATACAGTTAAGACATTCCCTTTCACTATTTTCAAGATTTATTTCTGTGTCTTTAGTTTTCAATAGTCCATCGATTATGTTCTTCATATGGATTTCTATGAGTTTATCCTGCTTTGGCTTCAGCTTTAATCAGCTTGTATCTTTAGCCACATTTGGGAAGTCTTAAACCATTATTTCTTTGAATACTTTTTTATCCCTGCCCTCTTTTTCCTCTCTTTTGGAACTCCAATGCTACAAATATTAGATCTTTTGCTGTAATTCCACAGTTCCTGAAGCTCTATTCACATCTTTTCCAACTATTTTCCCTTTGTTCAGATTAGTTAAACTTCTGTTGTTTTATTTGCACACTTTCTGATTCTTTCTTTCGTCACCTCCATTCAGTTGCTGAACTCATCTATCGAATATTTTATTTTGGTTAGTGTATTTTTTCAGTTCAAAATTTTTCATTTGGTTTTTCTCTATATCTTCTCTTTCTCTTCTGGGACTCAATTTTTTTTTCATTTATTTTAGGCATTTGGCAATTGCTTGGTGAAGCAGTTTTAGGATGGCTGCTTTAAACTCCTTGTCAGATAATTTTAATATATGTATTGTGTTGGTGTTTATTGATTACCTCATCTCATTAAAGTTGGGTGTTTGGTATGATAAGTAATTGAAATCTGGACATTTGAGGTTATGTTATGAAACTCTAGATATTACTGGAACCTTCTTTTTCACATGCCTGATGTCACCCTAGCAGAGTAATGAGGAGTGCTGCCTCATAACTTCCAGGTGGGGGTGGAAGTCGAGGTTTCCCAATTGGCCTCCATCGGCATTTGGTAATGGGTAGGGGAACCCTTTTTACTTCTTGGGAGTAGTGGGAAATCTAGCTTCCTACTAGGTCTCTGTTGATACCACCATGGCTGGGATAGGCAGGCATGCCGCATTACCGCTCTTCTCATGGACTTCACTGACACTGTGGTGGGTGGCCTTCTGTGGGAGTAATTCTAATGATCTGCTTGGCCTTCTCTAACACCATGCCAGCAAGGAAGAAGGGATCCTCATTACCTTAGAGTGGAAATCCCTACATGGTCTCCAGTGGTACTGCAGGGAATAGAAGTGCCTGGGGAGACTGCAAATCTATGCTTCCCACTGGGGCATTGCTGGCTAGTGTGGAGGTTGAGCTGCAGGGTTTTTTTCCATGTGATTTTTGGCTAGAATAGGGCAGTCATTATCCAAAAGGTTTCTGTCTTGCTATGCTATCCCTTTTCTGGTCCTTTGGCTGGAGGGAGCAGGCTGTTTTTTTATTTGGTCTGTAACCATTGACATTTTTGGTTGCTGGCACTCAGTCTCAGATATATGACAAAATTAAAACTCAGGGAATTCACTGCCATGTATTTCCTCATATCCTAATGTTCCTAGACGGTCTGCCTTCTCCTTAAGTTTTCTAATATAAAATGTCCAAGGTTTTTAGCTCTAATTTAGTGGGAAGCATAGGGAAAAGTATTTTGCTTCATCTTTTGAGGCAGAAATCCTTCTCTCCTTTACTCTGAAGTAGATATAATTCTTTTTTATGAATATAGAATTCTTGGTTACCAGTTTTTTTCTTTAAGCACTTTTAATATATTATTCCACTGCCTTCTGGCCATTTCAGGTGAAAATTTTATTTATGATCTTTTGCATGTGATGAATCATTTTCTCTTGTAACTTTAAAGATTTTCTCTTGTCTTTGGCTTTTAATATTTTGACAATGATATGTCTAGGTGTGGATGATTTGGGCTCATTTAATTGGACTTTGTTGAACTTCTTGGATCTGTATACATTAGTTTCCTATTGCTGCTGTGGCAAATTGCTACAAACAGTGGTTTAAAATAACTCTGGAGTTCAGAGGTCTGAAATGTATTTCACTAGGCCAAAGTCAAGGTATTAGCAGGGCTGCATTTCTTCTAGAGGCTCAAAGGTGAATCATTCCCTTTCTTTTTCCAGTTTTAAGGGACTGACCGCAGTTCTTGGTTTGTGGCACTTTCCTCCATCTTTGAATCCAGCAATTGCCTCTTGAATCTTTCTCACACTTTGTGTGATACTCCTGCCTCGGCCTTATAAGGACACTTGTGATTACCTGGAGCCCATTCAGGTAGTCCAGAATGAACTTCACCTCAAGATCCTTAACTATATCTGCAAAATCTCTTTTACCATGTCAGTTAATACATTCACAGGTGTCAGTGATTAGGATATGGACATTTTTGGATGGCTATTTTTCTGTCTACCACAGTGTTGAATAATGTTTTTCATCAAATGTGGGAAATTTTAAGATATTATTTCTTCTTCAAATATTTTTGCATCCTTTTCTATATTCTCTCCTTTTGGGAATCATATTCTACAAATATTGGTATTTTTTATAATGTTTCACAGGTCTCTGAAACAATATATATTTTTCTCATTCTTTATACTTTCAGTTCCTCATACTGCATGATTTCTACTGACCTATTTTCAATTTCCTGATTCTTTTTTCCTCTGATTTTTAACCTATATTGTGAATTTTTCATTTCAGTTATTATATTTTTGAACTCCAAAAATTGTATTTGGTTATTTTTTTATTAAGTATCATTGATATACAGTCTTATGATGGTTTCACATAAACAACAGAGTGGTTTCAATATTCACCCATATTATCAAGTCCTCATCCCCTCTATTGTGGTCACTATCAATGTAGTAAGATGTTACAGAGTCATTACTTGTCCTCTCTGTTGTACTGCCTAACCTATATTGTGATTGTCAATTACAGTGTCCCTTAATCCCCTTCTCCCTCCCCTCCTACCCTCCCCAACCCCTCCCCTTTGGTAACCACTAGTCCCTTCTTGGAGTCTATGAGTCTGATGCTATTTTGTTCCTTCAATTTTTCTTTGCTTTTACACTCCACAAATGAGTGAGATCATTTCCTATTTGTCTTTCTCCACCTGGCTTATTTCACTGAGCATAATACTTTCTAGCTCCATCCATCTTGTTGCAAATGGGAGGATTTCTTTTCTTTTTATCTCTGAATTCCATTGTGTCTAAGTGCCATATCTTCTTTATTCATTCATCTATTGATGGTCACATAGGTTGCTTCCATATCTTGACTGTTGTAAATATTACAGCTATAAACATAGGGGTGCATGTCTTTTTGAATCTAGGATCCTGTTTTCCTGGGGTAAATTCCTAGGAGTGGAATTCCTGGGTCAAGTGGTATTTCTATTTTTAGTTTTTTGAGGAACCTCCATACTGCTTTCCACAATGGTTGAACTAACTTACATTCCCACCAGCAGTGTAGGAGGGTTTCCCTTTCTCCACATCCTTTCCAGCATTTGTTGTTTGTGTTTTGGAAGTTGACCATCCTTACTGGTGTGAGGTGATACCTCATTGTGGTTTTAATTTGCATTTCCCTGATGATTAGCTATGTGGAGCATATTTTCATGTGCCTGTTGGCCATCTGAATTTCTTCTTTGGAGAACTGTCTGTTCACATCCTCTGGACATTTCTTAATCAGGTTATTTGTTTTTTGGGTGTTGAGGTGTATGAGTTCTTTATATAATTTGGATGCCAACCCCTTATCAGGTAAATTGTTCATAAATATATTCTCCCTTTCTGTAGGATGCCTTTTTGTTCTGCCAATGGTGTCCTTTGCTGTACAGAAGTTTGATGTAGTCCCACTTTTTCATTTCTATTTTGTTTCCCTTGTCCAAGGAGATGTGTTCAGGAAAAAGTTGCTCATGTTTATATTCAAGTGGTTTTTGCCCATGTTTTCTTCTAAGAGTATTATGGTTTCAAGAATTACATCCAGGTCTTTTGTCCGTTTCGAGTTTACTTTTGTGTATGCAGTTAGACAATAATCCAGTTTCATTCTCTTATATGTAGCTGTCCACTTTCCCCATCACCAGTTGTTGAAGAGGCTGTCATTTCCCCATTGTATATTCATGGCTCCTTTATTGTATATTAATTGACCATGTATGTGTGGGTTTATATCTGGGCTCTCTGTTCTGTTCCCTTGATCTATGGGTTTGTTCTTGAGCTAGTACCAAATTGTTTTGATTACTGTGGCTTTGTAGTAGAGTTTGAAGCCATCTGGGCCAGAGGTTTGGTTCTTAGGTAGTTTTTTAATTACCAATTCGATTTCATTGCTGATAATTGGCCTGTTCAGATTTTCTGTCTTTTCCTGGGTCAATCTTCAAAGATTGTATTTTTCTAGAAAGTTGTCCATTTCTTCTAGGTTGTCCAATTTGTTAGCATATAATTTTTCATAGTATTCTCTAATAATTCTTTATATTTCTGTGGTTCCCATAGTGATTTTTCCTTTTTCATTTCTGATTCTGTTTATGTGTCTACACTCTTTTTTCTTAATAAGCCTGGGAGGGGCTTATCTATTTTGTTTATTTTCCCATAGAACCAGCTCCTGGTTTCATTGATTCTTTCTATTGTTTCATTCTTATCAATTTTATTTATTTCTACTCTGATCTTTATTATGTCCCTCATTCTTCAGTTTTGCACCTCATTTGTTCTTCTTTTTCTAGTTAATTAATTGTGAGTTTAGTCTGTTCAGTTGGGATTGTTCTTCTCTCTTGAGGTAAGCCTGTATTGCAATATACTTTCTTTCCTCTTAGAACTGCCTTTGCTGCATCCCAAAGATATTGGGGTGTTGTTTTCATTTGTCTCCATATATTGCTTGATCTTCGTTTTTATTTGGTCATTGATCCATTGATTGTTTAGGATCACGTTGTTAAGCCTCCATGTGTTTGTGGGGTTTTTTTTGTTTTCTTTGCATAATTTATTTCTAGTTTCATAACTTTGTGGTCTGAGAAACTGGTTGGGACAATTTCAGTCCTTCTGAATTTACTGATGCTCTTTTTGTGGCCTAGTATATGATCTATTCTTGAAAATGTTCCATGTGCACTTGAGAAGAATGTGTATCCTGCTGCTTTTGAGTGGAATGTTCTGTAGATGTCTGTTTTTTCCATCTGTTCTAATGTATTGCTTAGTGCCTCTGTTTCCTTACTTATTTTCTTTCTGGTTGATCTGTCTATTGGTGTAAGCGGTGTGTTAAAGTCTCCTAAAGTGAATGTGTTGCATTCTATTTCCCCCTTTAATTCTGTTAATATTTTCTTCACATATTCAGGTGCACCTATGTTGGGTGCATAGATATTTATTTGGTTATATCCTCTTATTGGTTGACCCATTTATCATTACATAATGTTCTTCTTTGTCTCTTGTTACTGTCTTTGTTTTGAAATCTAATTTGTCTAATATAAATACTGATACTCCTGCTTTTTTCTCCCTATTATTTATTAAATATCCTTTCCCTTCCCTTCACTTTTAGTCTGTGTATGTCTTTGGGTTTGAAATGAGTCTCTTTTAGGCAGCATATAGATGGGTCTTGTTTTTGTATCTGTTCTTCTATTTTATGTCTTTTGATTGGTGCATTCAGTCCATTTACATTGAAGGTGATTATTGATAGTTATATACTTGTTGCCATTGTAGGCTTTAAATTTGCAGTTACCAAAGGTTTAAGGATAACTTCCTTACTATCAAACAGTCTATCTTAAATCGCTGATCACTCTATTTCAAACACAATTAAAAGTGCTTTTTTTCCCCTCCCTTTCTTTCTCTTCCTCCTCCACACTTTATATATTAGGTGTCATATTCTGCACTCTTTTTGTATCCCTTGACTAACTTTGTGAGTAGTTGAATTAATTTTATATTTGCTTAGTAATTAATTGGTCTACTACCTTTAGTGTGGGTTTATTTTCTCTGGTGATAGCTATTTAGCCTTAGGAGCATTTCCATTTAGATCAGTTCCTTTAATATATCCCGTAAGGATGGTTTAGTGGTGGTGAATTCCCTCAGTTTTTGCTTATCTGGAAATTGTTTAATCTCTGTTTTAAATTTAAATGACAATCTTGCCAGGTACAGTGTTCTTGGTTGGAGGCTCTTCTGTTTCACTACATTAAATATATCATGACACTCCATTCTGGCCTATAAGATTTCTGCTGAGAAGTTCGCTAACAGCCTGATGGGGTTTCCTTATAAGTGATCTTTCTTCTCTTTTTGGCTGCTTTCCTGTCCTTGTCCTTGATCTTTGCCATTTTAATTATTATATGTCTTGGTGCTGTTTTCCTAGGGTTCCTTCCTTTTGTTGGGGGATCTTTGCACTTCCATGGTCTGAGTGTCTATTTCCTTCCCCAGACTGGGGAAGTTTTCAGGAATGATTTCCTCAAAAAGACTTTCTATCCCTTTGTCTCTCTCTTCTCCTTCTGGTACCCCTATAATGCAAATATTGTTCTGTTTAAATTGGTCACACAGCTCACTTATTATTCTTTCATTCCTAGACATACTTTTTTCTCTCTGTCCCTCAGATCCTTTGTTTTCTACTTTCTATTTCATTCACCATTATATAATCTACTTTTAAGTCCTTGTATTGTATGTTTCATTTCAGATACTGTGTGTTCTTCAGCTCTGAATGGCTCTTCTTCAGGATTTCTATCTCTTTGTTGAAGTTCTCCCTGAGATCTTGAATACTTTACTGTAAATCTGTGAGCATGTTTATGACTTTTATTTTGAAATCTTTGTCAAGAAGATTGGTGATTTCAGTTTCACTAAATCCTCCGTCTGGTGTTTTTCTTGTAATTTTGTTTGGACCAAATGCCTTGCCCTTTTCTTTTTGTGTGTGTGTGTGTTTCTTATGCAATAATAGCTTTATGTAGGTGGCGCCCTCTAGTGCTCAGAAGCTCAATTTCCTGTACGGGGACCCTGGTTGTTGGTGTGCAGTGGGCGTGACACCTTTCTGTCCTGGTTGTGGTGATCTGATTTCAGATGGTCTGTGTGGGCTAATTGTGCAAGTGGGGAGAGTACTCAGGCTGCACTGTTGGAGCTGCTGTGGGCGGTGCTGCTCTCTCTCTGACCTGCCTCAGTAGCAAGGGCTGTAGGCAAGCAGAACGGGTTCCTGCCGGCAGGGAAGAGCTCAGCTGGGAGGGTTTCCTGCCTTCCCAGCTGTAATGCCTGCCTCTACTGCCAGGTCAAGTGAGTTGTGCATGAAGGGAGGAGCCTCAGAGCTGTGCCACCGGAGCTGCATGGGCAGAACCACCCTATGGCCACCCTGCCACAGTTGCAGAGGCAGCAGTAAGTGGGACTGGAGACTGCTGGGAGGAAGGAGCAGCAGGTTGTGCATTGAAGGAGGGAGACTTGGGACTGCCTTTCTAGCCAGGGGGATGGAGCATCTGAAGGTCCTGAGAGTTCCCAGCCTGCTGGGTTATGTAGGGCCAGGAAGATGTTGTCCACCTGCCCTTTCTCTGGAGCAGAAAGCTCTGTGTAGTTTTTGCCCCTCTAGCACTCCTCTCACTGCTGAGAAGTTGTTTAAACTGCCTGCTTTTCTTTTGTCTCAGGGGGGCTGATAGAGCATGCCTGTTCTCCACAAGTGGCTGGATCTCAGCCTCTCCCAAGTGTTCCACCTGTCTTTGCTTTCCAGCCCCACTAATCTCCAGAGTACCATGTAATATGGGTTCATGCTCTCAGGGCAGATTTCCAGGGCCAGGTATTTAGTGATCCTGAGCTTCTATTCCCTCCCTGCTCTGCTCCTCTTCCTCCCACCAGGGGTCTGGGGCCATGGGAGAGGTTCAGTCCTGCTGGATCACGGCTTTGCCACTTTACCCATTTCTGTGAGGTCTTCTCTTCTTCCCCAGATGTAGGCTGTCTGTTCTGCAGTCTTCAGGTCATTTTCAGGATTAGTTGTATTTTCTGTATTTTTGTGCTTTGTGTGATTTTGGGAGGAGGTTTCTGCCTTGCTTCTTACACTTCCATCTTTTTCCCAGAATCCCCTGGTTATTTTTATAATTCATATCTCTTATTGATGATCTCTATTTGATGATACATGGTTTCCATACTTTCATTTAAGTATTTAACCAGAGCTGTCTTTAATTCTTTGAATCTATTTGCAATAGCTGCTTTAAAGTTTTTGTTTACTAAATCTAATATCTGGTCTCCCTCAAGGACCTTTTCAATTTAATGCACTTTTTTCCTATGTATAGGACATGCTTTTCTATTTCTTTGCACATCTTGTATTTTGCTGCTGTTATTATAAACTGGACATTTTAGGGGAGAAGATATTGCAGTGACCTTGGAATCAGATCCCCCTCCATCCCCCAGATGTATTGCTTTTTTTCCTGTTTTCTTATTTGTTGTTTAATGACTTTCCTGGGTTAATTCTGCAGGTTTTGTACTTCTGAAGTACATAACCATTGAATTCTTTGATTCCTTTTTAAAAATTCTTACTTTCATTTTCAAGCCTGGCTTTCTAGGAGTCACCCCTTGGTCAACATAGTTTAGTGGTCAGCCAATGATATGTCAAACTATTTCCTTAAAAGATTCAGCATGTGTTCCACCTTTTATCAAGAAGGTTGTGTGTGAAGGCATATTTTCAAATGAAGATAGTTTGTAAGTAAGCCTTAGCTTTCACTTCCTGATTGCACAGGGCTATTAGGTCATCCAAATGTAAATTACTAGACCCTCTGGTTTTCCCTGTCCTTTCACGTGGCCCTTTGCATGCATATGCAGCCTTCTAGATCCCCAGGAATTCATCAGAGCTTTTCAAAGTTCTCTGTAATCATACAGTTTCCATTCCCCAACTCTTCCTTTTGAATGTTTGTGGCAAGTTCTATGTTATGAGTTGAATGTGTCCTCCAATCTTTATGTTGACATCCTAACCCCGAGTACCTCAGAATGTGACTGCATTTGGAGATAGGATCTATAAAGTGGTAATTTTTCTAAAATAAGGTCATTAGGGTGGTCCCTAACCCAAAATGACTGGTAATCTTATAATAAAAGGAAATTTGCATGCAGACAGAAAGACAGTAAAGGAAGGAAGAACAGAAGGAAGACAATCTGAAGACACAGGAAAAAGATGGCCATCTACAAGCAAAGGAGAGAGGCCTCAGAGGAAACCAACCCTGCCACACCTTGATATCAGTCTTATAGCTTCCAAAGCTGTGAGAAAATACATTTCTGTTGAAATCATTTTGTCTGTGGTACTTTGTTATAGCAGCTCTAGCAAACTAGTATAGTTTTCTTTTTTTAAAAAAATACACTCTTATTTTCCCCAATTAAATTCACAGCTTTAGGTAAACTGCAATGCTAACATTTCCAGCTGATTGATATTGTTTTCCATAAATCCTATAAATAGGGCTTTTTTCATGAAGCTGAGCTTCAAGTTAGGCCAAATATTGATAATGCCTTTAGGATGGGACTTTTCCAGGGAACTTTTGGAAATATTATCAAAATATTGACAGTGCTCAGGGGATAGAGCATTTAACAAAGCTCTTAACAGATCATTCAATCACCTCCACTGCTGCTAGCTCTTCACACCAGTGCTGGGGGTGGGGTGGGGGTAGGGGAAACTTCCAAGTTAAAATACCACAGACCTCATTGTTCTTATGAAGTTCAGTAGTTTTTCTTGAATGAATGCATCTCAATTAATTCCATGCCCTTGTTTAATCTCTAGAGATCTAAAATTGTTGTGTTCTATTATTCTGTTAGTATTTTTGTTACTCTTTAAAGGAAAGGATTCACTGAACTCCTGACTCTGACACTCTGAATGTTTTACCCGTCACCTCATTTTTGAAAGATATTTTTACTGGATATAGAATTCCAGGTTTACAGGTTTTTCTTCTTTTACAAATTTAAAGATGTTGCTCTCAAGTCTATTGGCTTGCATTGCTTGAATGAGAAGTCTGCTGTCATTTTTTCTGTTTTTCTGTATGAAATATGTCTTTTCTCCTAGTTGCTTTTAAGGTTTTCTGTTTCTTACTGGTTTTGAGCAATTTGATTATCATTTGTTTAGTGTTGTTTTCTTTTGGTGACTTCTGTTTGGGGTTTGTTGAACTACTTGAATCTTTGGGCTATATATTTTATCAAATTTGAGGAAACTTGGATCACTATTTTTCCACATTTTTGTCCCCTTTCCTTTCTGGGGCTCCAATTTCAACCATTTGGTTTTGTCCCAAAGCTCATTGATGTTCTGTTCAACTTTTTCAGTCTTCTTCTCTCTTGTTTCATTTTATGTAGCTTCTATTGCTATGCCTTCAAGTTCACTAATGATCTTTTTCTGTGTTTAATCATCTGTCAGTCCCATTCAGTGTGTACTTTGTCTCATACATTATATATTTTTTTACCTCAGAAGCTCAGTGGTATCTATATGTACATGCATGTATGTACACACATACATAGTTTCCTTGTCTCATTAAGTGCATGGTTTACCTACCCTTTTGAATAAATGTATTTCTAAGAAATGTACATATAATAGCTATCATAAATGTATTTATAACAGCAGTTTTAATGTCTTTGTCTAATAAGTCTATCATTGTGTTATTCCTGAGTCTATTTTCAATTCTTGATTTTTTCTTCTTACGGTAGATTGTGTTTCCTGCCGTTTTGTGTGCCTGATAAATTTGCACTGATGCCAGGCATGTGAATTTTAAATAGACGATTCATGAATTTTTGAGTATTCCTTTGTTCTTAGACTTTGTTCTTAGACACAATTAAGTTACCTAGAAATAGTTTTATCCTTTTAAGATTAGCTTTAAATTTTTGTTAGGTGGGTTCAGGGTAGATGTTAATCTAGTGCTAGTTTTCCCTATCTACTAAGGCAATATTCGTTTGATAACTTTACATTATGTGTGCTAGGAATTCTTCACACTCTGAGAATACAAATTATTCCCAGATCTGTGTAAACTCAGAATATTAGCCCACCTGATCCTCTCTAATGATCTTTCTCTGAATCTCGTGCTGATTAGCATCCTGCTAGAGTTCAGGGGAATTCTCGGTGGATATCTGGAACTCTCTGTGTGCATCTCTCTCCTCTCCAAGACTCTGTCACATGAACTCCAGGTAACTTGATCTCCTCAAACTGAATTCTACCTCATTAATAAATGGAGACCATTGAGCTCTACTTCCATACCCCCTTCCTGTGCTATGGTCTGGAAATTCTCTCCACAAAGCAGACTGGGGCATAGATAGGATTTACCTCATTTGTTTCCTCCTCTCAATGTTCTTTGTTCCATACTACTGTTGTTTGATAATTAAAAACCTTTTCTTTCTTTAATTTTTCCCAGTTGTTAAGGCAAGAAGGTAAATATGGTTGTTTTTATTCCATTACAGCTGTAAGCAGAAATCCAAAAATCTGATTCTTAAAATGCACAGTTGACACCTGGGCTGATATTCAAGAGGCTTCAATGACAGGGAAGCACAGAACGGCAAGGAATTTTGTTGTTACTTAGATTAAATGAGATTTAAGGGACACATTACAGCTGATACCACAAAAGAACATAAAATATAATGAACAATTATAAACCAACAAATTGGAGAGCCTAGAAGAAATGAACAAGTTCCTAGAAACATACAACCTGCAAAGGCTGAATAATGAAGAAATAAAAAATCAAAACAGCCTGATTACTAGTAAGGAGATTGTATCAGTAATCTAAAACCTCAAGAAACAGAATTCCGGGACCAATGTCTTCACAGATGAATTCTACCAAAAATTTAAAGAAAAATTAATACCAATCCTTCTTAAACTCTTCTAAAAAGTGCAAGAGGAGGGAACACTTCCAAACTCATTTTATAAAGCCTGCATTACCTGATACCAAAAGAAGACAGGGACCCCCCCAAAAAAAGAAATTACAGGCCAATGTGCCTGATGAACATAGATGCAAAAATTTTCAACAATATGTTAGCAAACTGAATTCAATGGCATGTTAAAAGGATCATATACCATGATCAAGTGGGATTTATTCCAGAGATACAGGATGGTCCAACATCCACAAACCAATGTAATACAAGACATTAACAAAATGAAGAATAAAAATCATATGATCTTAATAGATGGAGAAAAAACTATTGACAAAATTCAACACACATTCATGATAAAAACTCAACAAAGTGGGTATATAGGGTATGTATCTCAACATAATAAAGACCATATATGACAAACCCACACTAACATCATGCTCAAAAGCTGAAAGCTTTCCCTCTAAGATCAGAACAAGATAAGGGTACCCATTTCACTCTTTTATTCAACATACTACTGGAGGTCCTAACCATGGCAATCAGACAAGAAAAAGAAATAAAAGTCATCCAAATTGATAAGGAGAAGAGACTTGTACTCTGAAAACTGTAAGACACTGATGAAAGAAATTGAAAAAGACACAAATCAATGGAAATGTATCCCATACTCATGGGTAGGAAGAATTAATATTGTCAAAATGGCCATCCTGCCCAAAGTAATCTATAGCTTTGATGCAACCAATATCAAAACACCAATGTCAATCACATATTAGGCCATAAAAAGAACCTCAATAAATAGATTGAAATTTTACCAACCAGATTCTCAGGCCACAAGGAATGAAACTAGTAATAAATTATGCAAATAAAACAAACAAGCTCACAAATACATGGAAGCATAACAACATGCTCCTAAATAATCAATGGATCAATGACCAAATAAAAACAGACATCAAGCAATATATGGAGACAAATGAAAATAACAACTCAACAGCCAAAAACCCATGGGATGTGGAGAAGGCATATCTGAGAGGAAAATACATAGCAATACAGGCTTATCTCAAGAAAGAAAAACAATCCCATATGAACAGTCTAAACTCACAATTAATGAAACTAGGAAAAGAAGAACAAATGAGGCCCAAAGAACAAAACAATAGATTCAATGAAACCAGGAGCTGGTTCTTTGAAAAATTAATAAAATAAATAAATCCTAGCCAGAGTTATCAAGAAAAGAAGAGTTTACACACATAACAGAAACAGAAATGAGAAAGGAAAAATCACAACAGACACCACAGAAATACAAAGAATTATTAGAGAGTACTATGAAAAATTATATGCTAACAAATTGGACAACCTAGGAGAAATGGACAACTTTCTAGAAAAATACAACCTTCCAAGACTGACTCAGGAAGAAACAGAAAATCTAAATAGACCAATTACTAGTAATGAAATCTAACTGGTAATCAACCAATTACCTAAGAACAAAATCTTTGGCCCCAATGGCTTCATG
This sequence comes from Smutsia gigantea, assembly GCA_032199065.1. Lineage (NCBI taxonomy): Eukaryota > Metazoa > Chordata > Mammalia > Pholidota > Manidae > Smutsia > Smutsia gigantea. Next base: position 48,738 of record JAVSCE010015927.1, read on the forward strand.
GCTGAATTTTATCAAACATTTAGTGAAGACATAATACCCATTCTCCTTAAAGTATTCCAAAAAGTAGACTCGGAGGGAATACTTCCAAACTCATTCTATGAGGCCAGCATCACTCTAATACCAAAACCAGACAAAGAGACTACAAAAAAAGAAAACTACAGACCAATATCCCTGATGAACATAGATGCAAAAATCCTCAACAAAATATTAGCAAACCGAATTCAAAAATACATCAAAGAGATCATCCATCAGGACCAAGTGGGATTTATTCTAGGGATGCAAGGATGGTACATTATTAAAAAATCAATCAATATCATATACTATATCAACAAAAAGAAGGACAAAAATCGCATGATCATCTCAATAGATGCTGAAAAAACATTTGACAAAATTCAACATCCATTCATGATAAAAACTCTCAACAAAATGGGTATAGAGGGCAAGTACCTCAACATAATAAAGGCCGTATACAACAAACCCACAGCCAACATCATATTAACAGCAAAAAGCTGAAAGATTTTCCTCTTAGATCAGGAAGAAGACAAGGACGCCCACACTCACCACTTTTATTCAACATAGTCTCTGATTTGAAAAGATATATGCACCCCTATGTTTTTGCCACAACACAAAGAAATAAAAGGAAATTGGTAAGGAAGAAGTTAAACTGTCACTGTTTGCAGATGACATGATATTATACATAGAAAACCCTAAATACTCTACCAAAAAACTATTAGAACTAATAATTGAATTCATCAAAGTTGCAGGATACAAAATTAATACACATAAATCTGTTGCATTCCTACATACTAAGGACTCTACAGCATCTCACTACACTGATTGACAGTGACCACAATAAAGGGGGAGAGAACTTGATAATATGGATGAATGTTGAAACCAGTGTTGTTTATATGAAACTATCATAAGATTGTATATCAAGGATATGTTAATAAAGAAAAGGTAGCAAAAAAAAGTCAAGGAAGAATAAAATTTCCTAATATGAACATTATATGAAATTCACATTCAGGGCCCATAAATAAAGTTTCACTGGAATGTAAAAAAAAAATGGCATTTTTTTACAAAAATAGAAAAAAAATTCCTAAAATTTGTAGGGAACCACAAATGACCCCAAAGAGCCAAAGCAATTTTGAGAAAAAAAACAAAGCTGGGGTTATCATGCTCCCTGACATCAAGCTCTACTACAAAGCTACAGTAATCAAAACAGTATTGTCTTGGCACAGAACAGACCCATAGATCAGTGGAACAGAATAAAGAGCCCAGATGTAAACCCATGAATTTATGATCAAAGGAGGCATGAATATACAATGGAGAAAAGACAGTCTTTCAATAAGTGGTATTGGGAAAATGGGACAGCTACGTGCAAGAGAATGAAACTGGATAACTGTCTAACTCTATACACAAAAGTAAAGTTCAAATGGGTTGAAGACCTAAATATAAGACATGAAACCATAAAACTCTTAAAAGAAAACATAGGCAAAAATCTCTTGAACATAATCAAGCACAATTTCTTTCTAGACACATCTTCCCAAGAAATGGAAACAAAAGCAAAAATAAGCAGTGAGACCATATCAAACTAAAAAGCTTCTGCACAGTAAAGGACAACGTCAACAAAACAAAAGGCAACTTAATGTATGGGAGAATGTGTTTGCAAATGATGTATCTAGTGAGGGTATATAATATAAATATATTATAATATTTAAAATATTTTAAGAACTCAAACAACACCAAAAAAACCCAAATAATCCAATTAAAAAATGGGCATAGGACCTAAATAGATGTTTTTTTCAAATAAGACATACAGATGGCTAAAAGGCATACGAAAAGATGCTCCACATCACTAATCAGCAGGAAAATGGAAATCAAAACTACAATGAGCTATCACCTCACACAAGTTAGAATGGCCACCATTCAAAAGAGAAGAAATAACAAGTGTTGGCAGGTGTACAGAGAAAAAAGAACTCTTGTACACTGTTAGTGGGAATACAAGTTGGTACAACCACTATGGAAAGCAGTATGGAGGCTTCTCAAAAAACTAAAAATAGAAATACCATATGACCCAGTAATTCCACTTCTAGATATTTACCTGAAGAAAACAAAAGCTCTGATTTGAAAAGATATATGCCCCCCTATATTTTTGCCACATTATTTACAATAACCAAGCAATCTAAGTGCCCATCACTAGATGAAAGAATAAAGAAGGTCTGGCACATACATACTATGGAATATTGCCCAGTAAGAAAGAAATCTTGCCATTTGCAATAATGTAGAATGACCTAGAGAGTATTAGGCTAAGTGAAATTAGCCAGAGAAAGACAAACACCATATGATTTCACCTATATAGTCAATAATACTGTAATATTCTTATATATTGATAGATGTTAACTATACTTATTGAGGTGAGCATTTAATAACATTGGTAACTGTCAAATCACTATGATGTGCCCCAAACCAACATAATGTAGTGTCAACTGTACTTCAGTTTTTAAAAAGTGATTTATATACCATCACAATAGAAAAATATTCTGAATTTGATTCTATTCTTGCTTTAATAGTATTATACTTTCATATGCTTTTGTGTTTGTTAATGTCCCCTCATTTCAACTTGAAGAATTCTCTTTGGTATTTCTTGTAAGAAAGTCTAGTGGCAATGAACTTTATTCTGGAGAATTTATTTGGAAAAAAAAAGAATATTCTGGCTGCAGATGTAATACTGCTCTCTCTATATAGCATCTCTTCACAACTGTGGCACCAGCATTCTACCAGAGAAAACAATTATATGTGTGCTAAGCATTTAACACATAGTAATTTCATGTGCACTGTGTTCTCTCCAGTGAACTGATATTTTAGAACAATTCACCACTCTAAGGAAGACCCATATTCGTAAGAAGTCACTCATCATTTCCCCAGAAAACCTCCTACCCTAAGTAAGTATTAATCTACTTTCTGTCTCTATGGATTTGCCTTGTTCAAGACATTTAACATAAATGGAAATAAGCAGTGTATGGCCTTTTGTGTCTCACTTCTTTCCTTTTGCATAATGTTTTCAAACTTCACTCACGTTGTAGCATGTATCAGTATTTTGTTGCTTTTTATGCTAAATAATATTCCATTGCACGGATATACCACATTTTATTTATCCATTCATTAACTGATAGACATTTAAATTGTTTTCTACTTTTTGGCCATTATGAATAATGCTAGTAATATTTGTGTATAAGTTTTGTGGACTTACATTTTTATTTCTCTTGGCTATATATGAGAAGAATTGTTAGGTCATATGGTAATTCTATACTTAACATTTTGAAGAACTGACAGACTGTTTTCCAAAACAACTGCAGAATTTTCTATTAATATCAGTAGTATATAAGTTTCCAATTTCTCCACATCCTCACCAAGACTTGTTATCAGGCTTTTTGATGATAGCCATCCTATTGGGTGAAGTGGTATCTCATTGTGATTTGTGTTTCATTAATGGCTAATGATTCTAAGGTCTTTAGCACCATTTCTGTGCTTCTCCTTCACATATGGAAAATCCCATGTTTGTTGTTAAGGGGATTTTTGAACTTTAGAGACTTAAATCTTCACCTTGTCTACTGTTTTAATCCTAATTTTGGTAAAGTACAATACTGCAAGATTTTTCAAAATTATGACCTACCCCCCATCAATGCCTTACAGAGTTTGATGGTTTTCCCTTTTTCTCCTTCAGAACTCCACAGCAACAGTGTTATCACCAGGTTATGAGTAATGGCAGGACCAGAAATCAGGCAACATGAAGACATACAGATGCTGATGGAGAAGGAAGGAAACACCACTTCCAGGAGAACAGCCCTACTTAGCAATGGCACAGTGGCAGAAGAGCAGGTGTGCTCTTAGTAGTGTGGCTCCTGACACATCCAGCTGGCAGACCATGTTGTGTAAGGAATCTAGTTCCAACGCTCAAGGCCATGGCTACCAGAACAAATGGAGAAAATTTCCTTGTGCTTGTAGAATCCAATCAAACAAACCCAAATCCATTCAATCTCCTTTTTCTTCCTAATGGGGAGGAGGAAAAGGCAGCCTTTCAGGCTTTAGCTATTGGTAATCCCTAACCAAAAAAATCTAATACTGAAATTCACCACGAATGTCCTGAAAGAAATAAGAAGCTGGCTTCCTCATTGCATGCTGGGAAAAGATTATTGCCATGACTAATGAATCCATGAGAGAATTAATTGTTCTTCATTTCTACAGTTTCTATTCAGCTGTTGCCCTTGAGTGGTATTTGCACTCTGAGGAGTTCCAGAACAGCTGCTTAGAGAGAGATTACATTGTTACTCCCAAAAGGTCAGTCCACAGGCATTTATAAATGTCTGTTCTGGGAAATTGAATTCATAAAGAGAACAAAGAAGGACTTTTGACTCTTGAATTAGGCAATGATAACAAGGAAGCTCCTGGAATGGCAGGTGCCCCTTATGATGTAAGGCAGTCAATAACCTGTTTTGCCAAAGAGTATCCTTTTCAGTCCAGGAACTGAGTGGAGAGCAGGAAGCCCTGCCACAAAGTCAGAAATACAAGGCTTTCAGCAACAGTCAGTGGTAAGTAGTTTATTTGCCATCACAAATGAGAAAAACCCTGCCCAGTGTCAGGATACACCTCCTTCTTAAGAGTGTGTTATAAAATATTGTGCACATTACCATTTTCGTGACATTTATGTAATGACAAGGTTTAATATAATTTTTGTGTGCATCAATGTCTACAATAGTATTAAAACCAGAGGTGAAATAACTTTAGAGATTACCTACTTGAAAGACTGAGAGGTGCCTGAATTAGGAGGGTAGGAGGGAAAAATTTGTTCATGGTAAATAGTACATAACACATAGTATTGCTTCTAGTCTAATTCTGACATGCAAGATAGGCATAATTTTCAGACAGAAAATGTATCTCCCATGCTACATTATAGTATGACATTAAGGGCACATAAAATATTTGTTTCAATAAAATGTAATTAAATTTGCCTAACATATACTGGAAACTTTTGTTCACTAAGCTAGGGATACTATCTTTATGTTGCAATACATTGATGTTTCAGAGGTGTCTTGCTAGCAATTTATTAACTGTAATCAAGCTCTGAAGTTTGTGAGCCATACTGACTTGTCCTGCCCATACTCACGGGGATTATGCTACACCGGTATACCAGGGGGTAGGAATTTGGGGGGCCATCTTAGAATTCTGCCAGTCACAAATGGTGACTGTCTTTCATCTTTCCAGTTATTTACATGTTCCTATAAAAGAGTAACCTTTCATTGTATCCTGTATATTGTTACTGACAATCATAGGACTTTGGACAGGTCTACAGGGATGGAAAGGAAGCTGGGATTGTTTGTTAGCTGGTTTCTTTTTATGGTCCATCATATATACACACAAACAAAGAACTAGAAGGACACAACCAAACTGCTAACAGTGGTGCTGGACAAATTTTTTGTTGTTGTTTTTAAGTATATTTTTTATATTTATAGCTGATATACAATATTACATTGGTTTCAAGTATACAACACAGTGATTCAACAGTTACACACATTATTAAATCCTCACCCCCACTAGTGCAGTTACTGACTGTCAGCATAGGAAGGTTTTACAGAACCATTTGCTGTATTCTCCCTGCTGCAGCTCCATCCCCGGGACCAACTTATATTATGGTTGAGATTTTTGTGCTTCTAGTGTTGGACATATTGTGGTGTGAAGGTGAAGAGATTCCATTTTCATTTAATATGCCTTCGATTTAGGTAAAATTTTCAGTAAGCATCTGCTGTTTTTGAAATTATAATCTTACAAAATTTTTAATTGTAACACTATGATGAGGAAACTTCTCTATAGATTTCTTTGTAACTTCCTGTAAATCTATAAATATTTCAGAATTATCAGTTTTCTAAAATATAAAAGGTAAATAACAAAGAAAATATGGAATCTATCAATCTATCTCTCCATTTATCTATCTATATATCTAATATAACATTAGACCAGCGAGACTTTCAGTCATGTGGAACGTTACCATCCCAGAGTATGTTCATAAATGCTAAATGGGGATTTTCCCAAGGTAGGTGAAAACTAAGGGTACACTGATATATTAAGTCTGATCTAGTCATAGGAATATGAAATTTTCAAAGTTTTAGTAAGCCCTGTTTTTGGATGTGTAACGACATTGGCAGAACAATGGACTGAATCTCAGGTCTGAAAGGAAATGCAGAAGCAACTCAAATGATCTTCATGTGAAACTTGAATCAACCCTCTTTGCAGGACATGTAGCAATCTAGCCTTTACTTGAGTATCTGAGGTGATGGGCTCTCATTACCCTGTAGGTATTATAGACTGCTTCTTATCTAGTCTAAATATAGTTACTGAAATAAGAAGTTGTAAGGCTAAAAAAGACTAAGAAAGAATAGATACCGTTCAATTAAGCCTAAGGGTGAGGACGTTTCAATCCAACATGAATTTGACAATTTGGCCAAGTGGATTATCAAGAAATGAAGCAGGCAAATAGAGTTGTAAGTAGGCACCTTATCATCATACATTAGTACAGGGAAGGTATACTGCTTGTTGTTCAAAACTGAGGCTCTGAATTCAGACTACCAGGATAGCCATTTGAAGGTTTGAACCTCTGTTTTCCCACGGCCAGCAGAGCCGGTAACAGTACTTACACTTCCAAGTTGCTTTGAGAATTCATGGAGCAACTCATGAAGAGTGCCTGGCATTCTCAACAAGTATGAAATGGGAGGCACAGGGATGGTGTTAGCAATAGGTACAAGAGGATGAGAAAACACAGTGCCTGCTCAGAGGTGGCCTTGATTGGCTAATCACAAATTTGGTGGAAAGGTTTCCAAAGCTGAACAGGTGAAACAAGGTCATGTTTCCACCATCACCATACACTGTTTGAGATTGACGGGACCTCCATCCACCTCACCTGATAGAAATACACATGATTTACATGCACTTTGATGCCTATTTGATGACTTCTGAGTATTTTATCTGGTCCTACATGTCCATATGATGTGGAAGGTACAAAAAGAAATCTGGGGCAAAGCAAAAATAGCTTATATTTCATAACAATAAAGTAACTTTGCCACAGACACCTTAAACCTTCTAGGACTTTTAGAAAAATTATCCTAAATGTTCTTATTAATCGTGTGTGTGTGTGCCATGTTTTAAGTAGATAAGTAATTTACTAGGCAACATAAAAATTATATTTAAAATTTTAAATTAATTGCTTTGCATTACTGGAATTAAATATGAATAGACATTTTCCTTATGTTCTCTATGGGTTTTCACAATCACACCAATTACCCTGGTTATGCCTGTTTTATTTCTTTGAAGGAAATAAGCCCTTAAAATTAGTCAGAAAGACATTTCATAACTATTAGCTATTTTATCTAACGTGTGTGTTTCTACTAGTTTGGAAAATCCTGATTGAATTTAGGTATGCAAAACGTTTCTTCTTTTCATTGAATTTTGTTTTATTTTTTGATTTGATAAGTTATACTGTACTTTAATCTTTAAAGAAAAACATATGTTTTAAAAACTGTTTAACAAGATTTCCTTCAGTCTACACATGTTTGTGTATAGACTAGCTTATAAAACCTCATCATCAATCTCTTTTTCCTACAAAGTCTATCCTCACTTAAAAGTGAAGAGAAAACAAAGGTCATTATCATAAAGCAGAGGGTTTGAGATTGAGATTAGCTGTTCATTACAATAGCCTGTAAATGCCAAGAGGCAAGGACCCAGAATATCACATGAAGTGTAATGTGTAAGTGGTGCTTGTTAGTAATGGATTTCGGTGATAATGGTGATTTACCATTTTTGCCCTAAACAAACAGCATAAGTATCAAGAATATGGAAAATGAAACTGATATCACTCCTTACCTCAACCTACTGGTACACAAAAAAATTAGACTAGCCTGTCAGACCAAGAAAAAATTATTATGGTTCTGATTCTAATGCACATATATATATTTTGCCCTACAAATATGTTCCCAGGGATGGACTTCAACTCATGTTTTAGAACACCTAAGCTGTGCGTGCAACCTGAGACCATATTTTTAAGTCTCTAAACATTTAAAATTCATGTTTACAATTTAGTTATACCCAGATCATGCATAAGTTTCTCTTTGTGGGACCACCTTTCATGAAGGATTTCATTTGTTTCTATGAATAAATCTAAATATCTACCTATAAAAGGGGCTGTTTGTCTACATTTTCAATATCATGAATTAAGAGAAAAGGTATCACTGCTTTCAATGAATCGAAATACAACTTTGTAGTTCATAGAGAAAATAAAGAATAGCACACACATATTACATAATAATATTCTGAGAGGATATACATGGCCAAGCCAACTCTAATGTTGCTTTGCTGTGAAACAGTGCCTACAGCTAACCTGGATGAGATGGTGAGTGTTGGTAAATCTTGAATACATCTTCCACCATACTCCCTGTGAACTGGGGATTACAAGAGTCCCACCTTAGCCTTCTTCTCCTCTCATTCTATCTATACACATACCTTGGAGATATTGTGCGTTTAGTTCCAGACCACTGCAGTAAAGCAAATATTGCAATAAAGCAAGTCAAATACATTTTTTGGCTTCCCAGTGCATATAAAAGTCATGTTTACATTACATTATAGCTTATTAAGTGTGCAATAACAGACCTTTAAAAAAGTAAAAAATTAAAAAGTACATTTTGCTAAAAAATACCAACCATCATCTGAGTTTTCAGCAATTTGTCATCTTTTTGCTGGTAGCGGTTGCCTATTCATTACAATAGCATGTAAATTCCAAGAGGCAAGTGTCCAGAGTATCACATAAACTGTGGTATATAAGTGGTGCTTGATGTTGACGGCTGCTAACTGGTTAGGATGGCGGTTGCTGAAGGTTGGGGTCCTGTAGCAATTTCTTAAAATAAGACAATTATAATTTTACCACAATTATTGACTCTTCCTTTCACTTGGTCATGTAGAGGCCATTGTAGGGTTATTAATTGGCCTAATTTCAGTATCAATATTGTTGTGTCTCAGGGAATAAGGAAGCCCAAGTAGAGGGAAACAGGGGAACTGCCAGTCAGTGGAAGAATCAGAACACACGCATTTATCAATTAGGTTTGCTGTCCTACGTGGGTACAGTATGGGATACCCCAAGACGATTTCAGTAATTAACATCAGAAATCACTGATCACAGATCACCATAATAAGTATAATAACAAAAAAATCTTGAAATAGTGCAAAAATTACCAAAATGCGACACAGAGACATAAAGTGAACAAATGTGATTGGAAAAATAGTGCTGAGAGACTTGTTGATCCCATGGTTGCTACAAACCTTCCGTTTATAAAAATGCAATATCTGCACAGCACAATAAAACAAGGTGTGCCTGTCTTCTTTTTGGTTGATTTCATATATACCTATGAACACCATCTTCAAGTCAGTGACTCCCAAATCTATTTCTAGACAGGTCTTCCCTCTCTCCTGAAGATAAATCCTTCATTTTCAACTGCTATTTCCACATGGATATCCCACAGGTACATAACTCTCAACATTATTCAAATCTAATCCACTATCTCTTCTCTCCTTGCATGTTGCACATTTATTTCCTGTTTTAGTTAACGATCTCTTCCTGCCCAAGCTCATTCAGTGTCCTCACCACCCATCACCTCAAAGAGCTGAAAATATGGCTTCCTTTCTGTGAAAAATTGTTTCCTGAATTTTGTCAATATCCCAAACACTACATCTTCAGGTACAGACTGTTTCATTCTGATCTGGTTTTAGTTCTCAGACTATTCTCTTGGACTAAACAAAGTTGATTTAACTGAAGGTACGCAGACTATAAGGGATTCTGGAGAAGGATTTTGTAATATTGTGACCCCACTGGAATTACATGGAAGATTATGAGCATGGGTACACATGCATTTTCTGGATCTATAGATTTTTATCAGTTTCTCAAAGCTGATGATTTTCTAAAGCTCAGGCAATTATCCTCCAGATGTCCCCCACTTCCAGTCTGCCTTCACCTAGAATTTGGTCTATGGGCCATTGTTAATACTCTGCAACCATTCATATCCATTCTCACACTAAATCCTGGTTTCCAGGCAACCCAGACATCTGGACTCCTTGCTGTCCCATGATACTTTCTGAGATCCCTGTTGGAGGGCTACTCAATTTTTCTTTTTTCTGAAGAGTTTACTCAGAGGGCAGCTCTGACACAGCCTCTACATGCCAGTCCTATTCCCCAAAGATAGCTACTTCCCTGACACCTCTTTTGGGGTAACTAATGAGGTTATGGTTGAAGTGAAAATCACTCCTTAGAATTAATGATAGAGTTTGCTAGCATTCAGCCAGGTTGACCTACCAGCTCTCTGCAATTAACAGGAAACTCCAGGGAATGAGGATGCAACCTTAAGTGAGGGGGCTGCCTGGAAATGTCAGAACCCTGAAGACTTCCTTCCTCTAGTAGCAACACAGCTCTCAGGGAAGTTCACTAGTGTCCCAGAGACCTGTGGGTCCTTTCTCCCATAAACATAGGGACAATGCAAGTTTCTTCAGTTTGCTTGCCCTTGGCTGGACAGATTCATGTTGTCTGTTTTACTTGAGATTTCCGCTACTAATATTGCTTGGGATGCCAACCTGCCATCTTTTTGCTTATGGGACAGTGTTTTCATATGTGGCACCTCCTCCAATAAAACACACACACACACCCCCACACACACAGTGAGCATGACTTTGCATCTGTAGTCAGGGCTCATGGGACTACCAACCAGGTTCATTCCTCCAAATTAACAATTGTGAGGAGAGTGAATTATGTTTTTATATGCCTGAAGGGGCCAAACTGTAGGCAGTCAAACAATTTAAAAGCAGTTACAATAGTCCAGATAAAAAGTGATAAGGTACTGAACCATAATTGTGGTAGAGAGGAAGGAGAACAATAGGAAATGGGAAAAAATATTTAGGAGGTCTTAGTGATTGGTTGGACTTAGGTCTGAACTCTACTGAAATGAAATGTGCCTCAAAAATACCTCCTGCTTTTATCTTATTTTTTTAAAGTGAGTTATATTTCACATCTAGTGACATGCACAAATCTTAAGTATACAGGATGATGAATTTTTACATATATATGCACCCATGTAAACACAACCTGAATCAAGATGCAGAAGATTTCCTTGATCAGAACAATGAAGATACAGAACACTTCAGAAAACTCCTTCATGCTCCTTTCTTATGAATGTCTACCAGAGCAAGCTACTATTCCCACTTTATCACCATAGATTAGTTTTGCCTATTTTGAACTTCTTTTAAATGGAAACTACAGAAAAAATTCTTTTATGTCCATTACTCTTCATTTAAAAAATGTGTTTAGATTCATCAATGTTTATACATGTTTCAGTATTTCAATAACTGTGTAGTAGTGCACTGGACGAATATACCAGTTTTGTATGCATTCTTCTGTTGATAGGCATACTATTTATTTCCAGTTTGTATTATTACAAAGAATTTGGTTTTGAACATTATCATGCAAGTCCTTTTGTGAGCATATATACCCACTTTTCTTGGGTATATGCCTACAAGTGGAATTTTTGGGTCATAGAATAACTGTATGTTTGACTTTATTAGAAATTTCCAAATAATTTTTCTATTTGTACATTTTATTTTTTAAGTTGGAATAAAGTTTACGTACAATATTATATTGGTTTCATAAGTGCAACATAGTGACTTGATAATTATATACATTACTAGATGCTTGCCACTGTAAGTGGAGTTACCCCTGTTACCATATCAAGATATTACAATATGTTGTATTTCCATTTCTATGACTAACTTACTTTACAATTCGCAGTTTGTACCTCTTTATCCCCTTCTCCTATTTCACCCATTCCCCACAACTCCCTCCCTCTGGTAACCAACCATCTGTTATATATTAGAGGTCTATTTCCTTTGTGTTTATTTGTTTTGTTTTTTAGGTTTCACATTTAGATCCCACGTGTAAGTGAAATCATATGGTATTTGTCTCTCTCTGCCTAGCTTATTTCATTTACTAAGCACTGTGGCAAGCATCTAGCAATGCTTTTCTGTGCAGAAGCTTTTTAGTTTGATGTAGTCCCACTATTTATTTGTCTTTCTTTGCCTGGCTTATTTCACTTAATATGATACCCTCTAGGTCTATCCATGTTGATGCAAATGGCAAGGTTTCCTTCTTTCTTGTGACTCAGTAATATTTCACTGTGTGTATGTACCATATCCTTATCCATTCATCTAGTAATGGGCATTTGGATTATTTCCATATCTTTGCTGTTGAAAATAATGCTGCAGTGAACATAGATGTGCATATATATTTTTTGAATTAGCAATTTTTGTTTTCTTTGAGTAAATTCTGAGAAATGGAATTGATGGGTCATTTCTATTTTCAGTTTTTTGAAGCACCTCCATATTGTTTTCCACAGTGGCTGGAACAATTTACATTCCCACCAGCAGTATAGTAGGGTTCCCGATTCTCCACATCCTCTCCAACAGTTATTTCTTGTCTTTTGGATAGTAGTCATTCTGACTGGTGTGAAGTGACATCTCACTACGGTTTTGATTTGCATTTCCCTGATGATTAGTGATGTGGACCATCTTTTCATGTGTCTGTTGGCCATCTGTATGTCTTCTTTCAAAAATGTCTATTCAGGTGCTCTGCTCACTTTTGAATTGTATTAATTTTATTGGTGTTGTGGTGTATGAGCTCTTTATATTTTTTTTATATTAGCCCCTAATCAGACATATCATTTGAAAATATGTTCTCCCATACAGTAGGTTGCTTTTTTGTTTTGTTGATTGTTTCCTTTTTTGGGCAGAAGCTTCTTAGTTTGATGTAGTCCCACTGTTTTTTTCTGCTTTTGTTTCCTTACCTGTGGAGACATGTCCAGAAAGAAATTGCTCATGTTGATATTCATGAGATTTTTGCCTATGTTTCCTTCCAAGAGTTTTATGGTTTCATGTCTCATATTAGGTCTTTAGTCCATTTGGTGTTTACTTTTTTTGTATATAGTTAGACAGTGATCCAGTTTCACCCTCTTGCATGTAGCTGTTCAGTTTTTACAATACCATTTATTAAAGAGACTCTTTTCCCCATTGTATATTCACAGCTCCTTGGCATATATTAATTGGCCACATATGTGTGGTTTATTTCTGGGCTCTCTATTCTGTTCCACCGATCTATAAGTCTGTTCTTGTGCCAGTAGCATACTGTTTTGATTACTGTAGCTTTGTAGTACAGCTTTAAATGAGGGTGCATGATACCTGCAGCTTTGCTCTTCTTTCTCAAGACTACTTTGGCTACTTGGGGTCTTTGTGTTTCCATATAAATTTTAAGATTATTAAAACACCACTGGTGTTTTGATAGGAATTGCATTGAATCTGTAAATTGCTTTGGGAAGAATGGTCATTTTGACAATGCTAATTCTTCCAATCCTTGAGTGCAGGATAGATTTCCGTTGATTTTGTATCTTCTTCAATTTCTTTCACCAGTGTCTTACAGTTTTCAGGGTATAGGTCTTTCACCCCCTTGGTTATGTTTATTCCTAGGTATTTTATTCATTTTGATGCAATTGTAAATGATACAGGAATACAACAGATTTCTGCATATTGATTTTGTATCCTGAGACTTTGTTGACCTAGTTATTAGTTCTAACAGTTTTCTGTTGGAGTCTTTAGGGTTTTCTAATATTGTATAATGTCATATGCAAATAGTGACAGTTTACCTTTTTCCTTACCAATTGGATGCCTTTTATTTATTTTTTTCACCTGATTTCCATAGCTACAACCTCCAGTACTATGTTGAATAATAGTGGTGAGAGTGAGCATCCTTGTCTTGTTCTTGATCTTAGAAGGAAAGCTCTCTGCTTTTCACCATCATTTTCAACACTTTATTGTGTGGAAGTGTGTTCCTTCTATACCCACTTTGTTGAGAGTTTTTATCATGAATGGATGTTGAATTTTGTCAAATTCTTTTTCAGCATCTGTTGACACGATTATATGGTTTTTATCCTTCCTTTAGTTAATGTGGTGCATCAGATTGATTTGTGGATATTGTACCATCGTTGCATTCGTGGAATAAATCCCACTTGGTTGTGATGGATGACCATCTTGATGTATTTTTTAATTCACTTTGCTAGTATTTTCTTGAGGATTTTTGCATCTATGTTCATCAGAGATATTGGTCTGTACATTTCTTTTTTTGTAATGTCTTTGTCTAGTTTTGGTATTAGAGTAAGTCTGGCCTCATAGAATGAGCTTGAAAGTATCCTCCTCTGCTGTTTTTTGAAATATTTTAAGAAGAATGGGCATTAGCTCATCTTTAAATGTTTACAGAATTCACCCATGAAGCCATCTGGTCTGACTTTTGTTTGTTGGGAGTATTGGTTTATCAGCTTAATTTTGTTACTAGTTATTGTCTGTTCAGATTTTCTGTTCCTTCCTAAATGTTGGGAGATTGTATGTTTCTAGGAATTTATCCATTTCTCCTAGTTTCTCAAATTTACTGGCATATAATTATTCATAGAATTCTCTTAAAATTCTTTGATTTCTGTGGTGTTGGCTGTACCTTCTCCTTTTTCATTTCTGATTTTTCTTATTTGTGCCTTCTTTTTCTCTTAATAAGTCTGGCTAAGAGTATTTTTAAGGTATCATTGATATAAAATCTTATGAAGGTTTCACATGAATGACATTGTGGTTACTACACTCACCATATTATCGAGTCCTCCCCAACACCCCAGTGCAGTCACTGTCCATCAGCATAGTAAGATGCTGTAGAGACACTACTTGTCTTCTCTGTGCTATACTGCCTTCCCTGTGACCCCCCCTATGTTATGTGTGCTAATCATAATGCCCCTTAATACCCTTCTCCCTCCCTCACCTCTCTCCTCCCCACCCCCTCCCATTTGGTAACCTCTAGTCCCTTCTTGGAGTTGGTGAGTCTGATGCTGTTTTGTTCCTTCAGTTTTGCTTTGTTGTTCTACTCCCCAAATGAGTGAAATCATTTGGTACTTCTCTTTCTTTGCCTGGCTTATTTCACTGAGCATAATACCCTCTAGCTCCATCCACGGTGTTGCAAATGGTAGGATTTGTTTTTTATTATGGCTGAAAAATATTCCACTGTGTATATGTACAACCCCTTCTTTATCTATTCATCTACTCATGGACATTTAGGTTGCTTCCTTCCACATTTTGGCTATTGTAAATAGTGCTGTGATAAACATAGGGGTGAATATATCTTTTTGAATTGGGTATCTTGTTTTCTTTGGGTAAATTCCTAGGAGTGGAATTCCTAGGTCAAATGGTATTTCTGTTTTAAGATTTTGAGGAACCTCTATATTGTTTAACAAAATGGTTGAACTAATTTACATTCCCACCAACAGTGTAGGAGAGTTCCCCTTTCAGTGCAACCTCACCAGCATTTGTTATTCCTTGTCTTTCAGATGTTGGCCATCTTAACTGGTGTGAGTTATTATCTCACTGTGGTTTTATTTGAATTTCCCTGATAATTAGCAATGTGGAACATCTTTTCATGTGCCTGTTGACCACCTGAATTTCTTCTTTGGAGAATTGTCTGTTCATATCCTCTGACCATTTTTTAATCACAGTATTTGCTTTCTGGGTGTTGAGGTCTGTGAGTTCTTTATATATTTTGGATATAAACCCCTTGTCAGATATGTCATTTAGGAGTATATTCTCCCATACTGTAGGATGCCTGTTTGTTTGGCTGGTGCTGTCCTTTGCTGTACAAAAGCTTTTTAGTTTGATGCAGTCCCGTTTGTTCATTTTTGTTTTTGTTTCCATGCTCAAGGAGATGTGTTCAGGAAAAAGTTGCTCATATTTATATTCAGGAGAGTTTTGCCTATGTTTTCTTCTAAGAGTTTTATGGTTTCATGACTTAGATTCAGGTCTTTGATCCATTTGAGTTTACTTTTGTGTGTGGAGTTAGATAATACTCCAGTTTCATTCTCTTACATGTAGCTGTCCAGTTTTGCCAACATCAGTTGTTGAAGAGGCTGTCATTTCCCCCATTGTATATCCATGGCTCCTTTATCATATATTGATTGACCATATATGCTTGGGTTTATATCTGGGCTCTCTATTCTGTTCCATTGTTCTGTGGATCTGTTCTTGTGCCAGTACCAAATTATCTTGATTACTGTGGCTTTGTAGTAGAACTTGAAGTCAGGGAGTGTAATTCCCCCTGTTTTATTCTTCCTTCTCAGGCTTGCTTTGGTTATTCGGGGTCCTTTGTGGTTCCATATGAATTTTAGAACTATTTGCTCTAGTTCATTGCAGAATGCTGTTGGTATTTTGATAGGGCTTGCATTGAATCTGTAGATTGCTTTAGGCAGGATGGCCCATTTGACAATATTAAATCTTCCTATCTATGAGCATGGGATGTGTTTCCATTTATTGGTATCTTCTTTAATTTCTCTCATGAGTGTCTTGTAGTTTTCAGACTATAGGTCTTTCACTTCCTTGGTTAGGTTTATTCCTAGGTAGTTTATCCCTTTTGATGCAATTGTGAATGGAATTGTTTTCCTGATTTCTCTTTCTGCTAGTTCATTGTTAGTGTGTAGGAATGTAACAGATTCTCCATATTAATTTTGTATCCCACAACTTTACTGAATTCAGATATTAGATCTAGTAGTTTTGGAGTGGATTCTTTAGGGTTTTTTATGTACAATGTCATGTCATCTGCAAGCATTGAAAGTTTGACTTCTTCCTTACCAGTCTGGATGCCTTTTATTTCTTTGGTTATCTGAATATTGTGGCTAGTACTATGTTGAATAAGAGCGGGGATAGTGGGCATCTCTGTCTTCTTCCCGATCCTAGGGGAAAAGCTTTCAGTTTCTCACTGTGAAGTTTAATGTTAGCTGTGGGTTTGTCATATATGGCCTTTATGATGTTGAGGTACTTGCCCTCTATACCCATTTTGTTGAGAGTTTTTATCATGAATGGATGTTGAATTTTGTCAAATGCTTTTTCAGCATCTATGGAGATGATCAGGTGGTTTTTTTCCTTCTTTTTGTTGATGTGGTGGATGATGTTGATGGATTTTCGAATGTTGTACCATCCTTGCATCCCTGGGATGAATCCCACTTGATCATGATGGATGATTTTTTTGATGTATTTTTGAATTCGGGTTGCTAATATTTTGTTGAGTATTTTTGCATCTACATTCATCAGGGATATTGGTCTGTAATTTTCTTTTTTTGTGGTGTCTTTGCTGGGTTTGGTATTAGAGCAATGTTGGCCTTGTAGAATGAGTTTGGGAGTATTCCCTCCTCTTCTACTTTTCGGGAAACTTTAAGGAAGATGGGTATTAGGTCTTCTCTACATGTTTGATAAAATTCAGCAGTGAAACCATCTGGTCCAGCAAATTTGTTCTTAGGTAGTTTTTTGAAAGCCAATTCAATTTCTTAGCTGGTAATTCATCTATTCAGATTTTCTGTTTCTTCCGGGGTCAGCCTTGGAATGTTGTATTTTTCTAGAAAGTTGTCCATTTCTTCTAGGTTATCCAGTTTGTTAGCATATAATTTTTCATACTATTCTTTCATAATTCTTTATATTTCTGTGGTGTCCATAGTGATTTTTCCTTTCTCATTTCTAATTCTGTTTATGTATGTAGACTCTCTTTTTTCCTTAATAAGTCTGGCTAGGGGTTTATCTATTTTGTTTATTTTCTCGAAGAACCAGGTCCTGCTTTCATTGAGTCTTTCTATTGTTTTATTCTTCTCAATTTTATTTATTTCTGCTCTAGTCTTTATTATGTCCCTCCTTCTACTGACTTTGGGCCTCATTTGTTCTTCCTTTTCTAATTTCATTAATTGTGAGTTTAGACTGTTCATTTGGTATTGTTTTTCTTTCATGAGATAGGCCTGTATTGCAATATATTTCCCTCTTAGCACGGCCTTCGCTATGTCCCACAGATTTTGCAGTGTTGAATTATTTTTGTCATTTGTCTCCATATATTGCTTGATCTCTGTTTTTATTTGGTCATTGATTCATTGATTATTTAGGAGCATGTTGTGAAGCCTCCATGTGTTTGTGGGCTTTTTCGTTTTCTTTGAGTAATTTATTTCTGGTTTCATACCTTTGTAATATGAGAAGCTGGTTGGTACAATTTCAATCTTTTAAAATTTACTGAGGCTCTTTTCCTGGCCTAGTATATGATCTATTCTTGAAAATGTTCCATGTGCACTTGAGAAGAATGTGTATCCTGTTGCTTTTGGATGGAGTGTTCTGTAGATGTCCGTTAGGTCCATCTGTTCTAGTGTGTTGTTCAGTGCCTCTGTGTCCTTACTTATTTTCTTTCTGGTTGATCTGTCCTTTCGAGTTAGTGGTGTGTTGAAGTCTCCTAAAATGAATGCATTGCTTTCTATTTCCTCCTTTAATTCTGTTAGTATTTGTTTCACATATGTAGGTGATCCTGTGTTGGGTGCATAGATATTTATAACAATTATATCCTCTTGTTGGACTGACCCCTTTATCATTATGTAATGTCCTTTGTCTCTTGTTACTTTCTTTGTTTTGAAGTCTATTTTGTCTGATACAAGTACTGCAACTCCTGCTTTTTGCTCCCTATTAGGTGGATGAAATATCTTTTTCCATGCCTTTACTTTCCATCTGTGTATGTCTTTGAGTTTGAAGTGAGTCTCTTGTAGGCAGCCTATAGATGGGTCTTGTTTTTTTATCCATTCAGTGACTCTTTGTCTTTTGATTGGTGCATTCAGACCATTTACATTTTGAGTGACTATCAATACATATGTACTTATTGCCATTTCAGGCTTTAGATTCATGGTTACCAAAGGTTCAAGGGTAATTCCCTTACTATCTAACATTCTAATTTAACTCACTTCATATGCTATTACAGATGCAACATAAAAATTCTTTTCTTTCCTCCTTTTTCTTCCTCCTCTATTCTTTGTATGTTATGAATCATATTCTGTACTCTTTGTCTATCTGTTGGGTGACAACTACTTAGCCTTAGGAATAATTTCTTCTATAGGAGTCCCTCCAAAATGCACTATAGAGGTGGTTTTTGGGAGGTAAATTCTCTCATCTTTTGCTTATCTGAAAATGGTTTAATCCCTCCTTCAAATTTAAATGAAAACCTTGCCGGGTAGAGTATTCTTGGTTCAAGGCCCTTCTGCTTCATTGCATTAAATATATCATGCCACTCCATTATGGCCTGTAAGGTTTCTGTTGAGAAATCTAATGTTAGCCTGATGGGTTCTCCTTTGAATGTGATCTTTTTTCTCTCTCTAGCTGCTTTTAAAAGTCTGTCTTTATCCTCGATCTTTGCCATTTTCATTATTATATGTCTTGATGTGGTCTTCCTTCGGTCCCTTGTGTTGGGAGATCTGTGCATCTCCCTGGCTTGTGAGACTATCTCCTTCCCCACATTGGGGAAGTTTTCAGCAATTACCTTCTCAATGACACTTTTTATCGCTTTTTCTCTCTTCTTCTTCTTCTGGTTCCCCTATTATGTGAATATTTTTCCTTTTGGATTGGTCACACAGTTCTCTCAATATTCTTTCATTCTTAGAAATTCAGAAATTCATTGTTCTCTCTGTGCCTCAGCTTCTCTGTATTCCTCTTTTCTGATTTCTATTCCATTTACCATCTCTTCTAGTACATCTAATCTGCTTTTAAATCCCTCCATTGTATGTTTCATTTTATATATGGAATTCTTTATGATTGAATCTCTGTCTTAAATTTGTCCCTGAGTTCTTGTATATTTTTCTGTACCTCTATAAGCTTTTTATGATTTTTATTTTGAACTCCCTTTCAGGAAGATTGGTGAGTTCGAATTCATTTGGCTCTTTTTCTGGGGTTTGTGAGATTTTGGTCTGAACCATGGTCTTTTGATGTTTCATATTTCCTTTTTTAAGAATTTTTTATTTTGCTATTATTAATGCACAATTACATGAACAACATTGTGGTTACTAGACTCCCCTTATTATCAAGTCCCCACCACATACTCCATAAATCACTGTCTATCAGTGTAGTAAGATGCTGTAGAATCACTACTTGTCTTCTCTGTGTTATACTCCCTTCCCCGTATCCCCCCCCAACTACCTTATGTGTGCTAATGGTAAAACCCCCTTTTCCCTCTTATCCCTCCCTTCCCGCCCATCCTCCCCAGTCCCTTTCTCTTTGGTAACTGTTAGTCCCTTCTTGGGTTCTGTGAGTCTGCTGCTGTTTTGTTCCTTCAGTTTTTTCTTTGTTCTTACACTCCACAGATGAGTGAAATCATTTGATACTTGCCTTTCTCCACCTGCCTTATTTCACTGAGCATAATACCCTCTAGCTCCATCCATGTTGTTGTAAATGGTAGGATTTGTTTTCTTCTTATGGCTGAATAATATTCCATTGTGTATATGTACCACATCTTTATCCATTCATCTACTGATGGACACTTAGGTTGCTTCCATGTCTTGGCTATTGTAAATAGTGCTGTGATAAACATAGGGGTGCAAGTGTCTTTTTCAAACTGGGCTGCTGCAGTCTTAGGGTAAATTCCTAAGAGTGGAATTCCTGGGTCAAATGGTATTTCTCTTTTGAGTTTTTTGGGGAACCTCCATACTGCTATCCACAATGGTTGAACTAATTTACATTCCCACCAGCAGTGTAGGAGGGTTCCCTTTTCTCCACATCCTCGCCAACTTTTCTTGTTCTTTGTCTTTAGGATGGTGGCCATTCTTACTGGTGTGCGGTGATATCTCATTGTGGTTTTAATGTGCATTTCTCTGATGATTAGCGATGTGGAGCATCTTTTCATGTGCCTGTTGGCCATCTTAATTTCTTCTTTGGAGTAGTGTCTGTTCAGCTCCTCTGCCCATTTTTTACATGGCCTATTTTCTTTTTGTTTGTTGAGGTGTGTGAGCTCTTTATATAATTTGGATGTCAACCCCTTATCGAATATGTCATTTATGAATATATTCTCCCATACTGTAGGATGTCTTTTTGTTCTACTGATGGTGTCCTTTGCTGTACAGAAGGTTTTTAGCTTGATATAGTCCCACTTGTTCATTTCTGCTTTTGTTTCCCTTGCCCAGGGAGATGTGTTCATGAAGAAGTTGCTCATGTTTATGTCCAAGAGATTTTTGCCTGTGTTTTTTCTAAGAGTTTTATGGTTTCATGACTTACATTCAGGTCTTTGATCCATTTTGAATTTACTTTTGCATATGGGGTTAGACAGTAATCCAGTTTCATTCTCTTACATGTAGCTGTCCAGTTTTGCCCACACCAGCTGTTGAAGAGGCTGTCATTTCCCCACTGTATATCCATGGCTCCTTTGTCGTATACTAATTGATGGTATATGCTTGGGTTTATATCTGGGTACTCTAGTCTGTTTCGTTGGTCTGTGGTCTGTTCTTGTGCCACTACCAAATTGTCTTGATTACTGTGTCTTTGTAGTAGAGCTTGAAGTCAGGGAGCATAGTCCCCCCAGCTTCATTCTTCCTTCTCAGGATTGCTTTGGCTATTTGGGGTCTTTTGTGGTTCTATATGAATTTTAGAACTATTTTCTCTAGTTCATTGAAGAATGCTCTTGGTATTTTGATAGGGATTACATTGAATCAGTAGATTGCTTTAGGCAGAATAGTCATTTTGACAATATTAATTCTTCCTATCCATGAGCATGGGAAGTGTTTCCATTTATTGGTATCTTCTTTAATTTCGCTCATGAGTGTCTTGTAGTTTGTGGAGTGACATTTCATATTTCTGTGTGGTGCCCTCTAGTGCCCAGAAACTCCAGTCTCTGGAGCTGCTCAGCCCCTAAAGTGAGGTTGGGGGGCTGTAGGGGAGCAGATCTGTTGTCTGGGGGGGAGGAAAGATCTGTTTCCTGATTCCCGTCTGCAGTGCCTGTCTCCCATATCAGAGCCAGTGGGCCGAGCACACATGTGTAAGCCTCTATGCTCCGCGTCTGTAGCTGTTGTAGATGGGGCCTCCCTCTGGCTGGCCTGATGCCAGTGCAGTGAATGCCCGTTTGCGAGCTGGTGCCGTCAGGCCAGGAGGAAGGCTCGGCAGGTTTCATATCACAGTGGGGGACCTCGGAGCTGAGTAGCCAGCCAGGCGGATGGAGTGCCTGAAGCTCTTAAAAGTTCCCAGTCTGCTTGGCAGAGCATGCCCAGGGTACTTTGTCCCCCTATCCCTCCTTTCATGCAGCAAGCTCCATGAAAACCCCACCCCTTTGGCAGCCCTTTCGCTGCTAGGAAGCCTCTCAGACCGCCTGCCTTTCCCTTGTCCCAAAGCGGCTGGGTGTGGATCCCGTCCTCCACAAACAGCCAGAATTTGTGTCTCAAGCACTCCACCTGTCCCAGCTCCCCATCCTCCAGAGCACCACACAATGTAGGTTCCTGCTCACAAAGCAGATCTCTAGGGCTAGGTGCTCAGCAGTCCCAGGCTTCCACCCTTCCCTGCTCTGTTTCTCTTCCTCCCGCTGGTGAGCTGGGGTGGGGAAGGGCCTGGGTCCCACTGGATCAAGGCTCCGGTATGTTACCCTGTTTCGTGAGGTCTGTATGCAGTCTGGTGCAGCCTTCTTTCCTGTTGCTGTTTTAGGGTTAGTTGCATTAACTATATTTTTGCACTATCTGTGGTTTTGGGGTGAGTTCTTTGTTTCACCTCTCATGCCGCCATCTTGAATCTCTAGGAGAATGTTTTTAAGCCTCCATGTGTTTGTGGGCTTTTTTGTTTTCTTTGCATACTTTATTTCTAGTTTCATACCTTTGTTGTCTGAAAAGCTGGTTGGCACAATTTCAGTCTTTCTGAATTTACTGAGGTTCTTTTTGTGGCCTAGTATTTATCTATTCTGGAAAATGTTCCATGTGCACTTGAGAAGAATGTGTTTCCTGCTGCTTTTGTGTGGGATGTTCTGCAGATGTCTGTTAGTTTTATCTGTTCTAATGTGTTGTTCAGTGCCTCTGCCTCCTTATTTTCTGTCTGGTTGATCTTTTTGAGTGAGTGGTGTGTTAAGGTCTCCTAAAATGAATGTATTGCATTCTATTTCCCCCTTTAATTCTGTTAATATTTGTTGCACATATTTGGGTGCTCTTATGTTGGGTGCATAGATATTTATAATGGTTATATCCTCTTGTTGGACTGACCCCTTTATCATTATGTAAAGTTCTTTTTTGTCTCTTGTTACTTTCTTTGTTTTGAAATCTATTTTGTCTGATATAAGTACTGCTACTCCTGCTTTTTTCTCTCTTTTATTTGCATGCAATATCTTTTTCCATCCCTTCAGTTTTACTCTGTGTATGTCTTTGGGTTTGAAGTGAATCTCTTATAGTGAGCATATAGATGGGTCTTGTTTTTTTATCCATTCAGTAATTCTATGTCTTTTGATTGGTGCATTCAGTCCATTTACATTTATGGCAATTATTGATAGATATATACTTATTGCCATTGCAGGCTTTAGATTCGTGGTTACCAAAGGGTCAAGAGTTGCTTCTTTCCTATCTAACAGTCTAACTTCAGTCACTTAGTATGCTTTTTCAAAACAATGTAAAGGCTCTTTTTTTCCCCCTTCATTCTTTTTTCTTCCTCCTTTGGTCTTTATATATTAGATGTCATATTCTGTACTCTTTGTGTTTCCCTTCACTGACTTTGTGGGTAGCTGATTTAACTTTGCATTTGCTTAGTAAATAATTGGTCTACTTCCTTTACTGTCATTTTATTTTCTCTGGTGACAGCTATTTAGCCTTAAGAGCACTTCCATCTATAGCAGTCCCTCAAAAATACATTGTAGAGACAGTTTATGGGAGATAAATTCCCTCAATTTTTGCTTATCTGGGAATTGTTTAATCCCTGCTTCAAATTTAAATGGTAATCATGTCAGATAGAGTATTCTTGGTCTAAGGTCCTTCTGTTTCGTTGCATTGAATATATCACACCCCTCCCTTCTGGCCTGTAAGGTTTCTGCTGAGAAGTCTAATGATAGCCTGATGGCTTTTCCTTTGTAGGTGATCTTTTTTTCTTTCTGGCTGCTTTTAATACTCTGTCCTTGTCCTTGATCTTTGCCATTTTAATTATTATATGTCTTGGTGTTGTCTTCCTTGGGTCCCTTGTGTTGGGAGATGGGTGGACTTCCATGGCCTGAGAGACTATCTCCTTCCCCAGACTTGGGAAGTTTTCAGCAATTATTCCCTAAAAGGACTTTCTATCCCCTTTTTTCTCTTCTTCTTCTCATACCCCTACAATGTGAATACTATTCCATTTGTATTGGTTGCATAGTTTTCTTATTATTTTTTCATTCCTAGAGATCCTTTTTTCTCTCCTTGCCTCAGCTTCTTAGTATTTCTTTTCTCTAATTTCTATTTTGTTTACTGTCTCCTCTACTTTATCTAATCTGCTTTTAAAGCCCTCCATTGTATGTTTCATCTCGGATACTGTACTTTTCAAAGTTTTGAAAATTTCTTGACTCTTTCTTGAAATTGCCCCTGAGACTTTGAATATTTTTCTGTAGCTCCATGAGCATGTTTATGATTTTTATTTTGAAATCTTTATCAGGAAGACTGGTGATCTCAGTTTCACTTAGCCCTCTTTCTGGTGTTTAAGGGATTTTGGTTTGTAGCAGTTTCTTTTGCTGTTTCATATTTTTAATGATAACTATGGAATAATAACTTTGTGTAAGTGGTGCCCTCTAGTGCCCGGAAGCTCTGCTGTCTGGAGCTGCGCAGCCCCTGGAGCAATGGCGGGGCTGACAGGTGAGCAGCCCCCAGGGCTGCCAAGAGACAAGAGCTCTTTCCTCCTTCTCAGCTGCAGTGCCTCCCTCTGCTGCCAGGCCTGTGGGCCAAGCATGCCGGAAGGAGCCTATATTCTATTCCCCTTTAGCTGCTGTAGGTGGGGCCACCCTCGGACTGGCCTGGCACAATGGCAGGGGCAGAAGGTTTGGGAAGTGGTGTCTGCCAGCAGGAAGGAGCAGCAGGCTGCATATCTCAGTGGGAGGCCAGGCGCTGCATTGCCAGCCAGGTGGTTGGAGCGTGTGAAGCTCCTGAAAGTTACCAACCTGCTAGGTTGAGTGTGCTGGGATAATTTTGTCCACCTGTCCTTTCTCCTGAGCAGCAATCTCTGTGTAATCCTTGCTCCTTTAGCAGCCCTATCACTGTTGGGAAGTCTTTTAAAGTGCCCACCTTTCTTTTGTCCCAGAGTGGCCAGTTGTGCGTATCTGTTCTGCACAAGCGGCTGGAAAGTCATTTTCTCCAAGTATTCTGCCTTGCTTTGCTTTCCAACTCCACTAATCTCCAGAGCACCATGTAATCTGGGTTTATGCTCCTGGAGCACATCTCCACGGGTGGGTGTTCAGAAGTCCTGGGCTTCTACTCCCTCCCTACTCGGTTTCTCCTCCTTCTGTCTGTGAGCTGGAGTTGGGGGAGGGTTTAGGTCTCACTGGATTGTGACTTTGCCACTTTACCCTTTTCTGTGAGGTCTTCTCTTTTCCCTAGATGTAGGCAGCCTTTCATAGTCTTCTTTCCAGTCGTTCTTTCAGGATTAGTTGTATTTGCTGTGTTTTTGTATTATATGTGGTTTTGGGAGGAGGTTTCTGCCTCACTTCTCACACTGCCATCTTCTCTAAGTCTGGCTAAGGTTTTATTTTGTTGATCTTGAAGAACCAGCTCTTGGTTTCATTGTTTTTTTCCCATTTTTCTTAGTCTTTATTTTATTTATTCCCACTCTGATCTTTATTATATCCATTCTTCTGCTAATTTTGGGCTTTGTTTTTTCTTTTTCTAGCTCATTTAATTGTAGGATTATATTGTTAATTGAGATTGTTCTTATTTCTTGAGGTAAGGCTGTATTGCTATGTACTTCCCTCTTAGAACTACTTTTGCTGCATCTCACATATTTTGAAGTGTTGTGTTTCTGTTTTCATTGTTTCTGTCTATGTATTCTTTGCTTTCCTCTTTGATTTGTTCATTCATTCATTGATTATTTAGAAGCATGTTTAGTCTCCATGTTTTTATAATTTCTTTTGTTTTCTTCATGTAATTGATTGCTATTTTCATACCATTGTGGTCTGAAATGATGTTTGAGATAATTTCCATCTTTTTAAATTGATTGAGGCTCTTTTTGTGTCCTAATATATGATCTATTCTGGAGAATGTTCCAGGTGCACATGAGAAAAATGTGTATCCTGCTGCTTTTGGAATGTTCTGTATATATCTTTTAAATCCATCTGGCCTAATGTGTCATTTAAGACCTCTGTTTCCTTTTTTATTTTCTGTCTGGATGACCTACCCAATGATGAAAGTGGGTGTTAAAATTCCCTACTATTATTGTGTTGCTCTCAATATCTCCCTCTAGGTATGTTAGTATTTGTTTTATAGATTTAGGTTCTCCTATGTTGGGTGCATAAAAATTTATGATTGTTATATCCTCTTGTTGGTCTGATCCCTTTGTCATTATGTAATGTCTTTCTTTGTCTCTTGTTACTTTCTTTGTTTTGACGTCTATTTTTTCTGAAAGAAGTACTACAACTCCAGTTTTACTTTTTGTCCCTATTTGCATGGTATGTCTTTCCATCCCTTCAGTTTCAGTCTGTGTGTGTCTTTGGGTCTGAAGTAAGTCTCTTGTAGGTAGGAAATAGGTGGGGTTTTTTTATCCATTCAGTCACCCTATGTCTTTTGATTGGAGCATTTAGGCCTTTTACATTTAAAGTAATTATCAACATATATGTACGTATTGCCATTTTGTTAAGTGTTTCCTGGTTGTTTCTTCCTTCTCTGATCCTTTCTTTCTCTCTTGGTTTCTTCTCTTGTGTTTTATGACTTTCTTCAGTGGTATGATTGGGTTCCCTTCTCTTTTTTTATGTATCTGTTATAAGTTTTTGATTTGTGATTACTATGGGTTCTTATATAACATCCTATGAACATAACAATCTATAATAAGCCAATGTTCACCTAAATTTGAATGCATTCTAACAGCACTGTATTTTTTACTCCCCCACCTTCATGTTTTATGTATATATCTTCTTTTACAGCTTTTATTAAGTGATTCCTTATCTAATTTTTAGATGTTAATTGCTTTTGCTACTTTAATCTTTTCAACCTTTATATTTGCTTTTAAGTAACTGATCTACTACTTGCGCTCTATGTGTGCTTTACCAGTAGAAATTTTCCCCTTCTTAAACTTCATGCTTCTATTTAGGTTTTTTTCTTTTCCTCTTAAAGAAGTCCCTTTAACATTTCTTGGAAGGTTGGTTTAGTATTGGTGAACTATTTTAATGTATGTTTATCTGTGCAGCTCTTTATCTCCTTTAATTCTGAGTGATAACCTTACTGGGTAGAGTATTCTTGGTTGGAGTTTTTTCTGTTCAGCACTTTGAATATATCATGCCATTCCCTTCTGGCCTACAGAGTTTCTGTAGCAAAATCAGTTTATAACCTTATGGGGTTTCCCTTATATGTAATTTGTTGCTTTTCTCTTTCTGCTTTTAAGATTCTCTCTTTATCTTTGACCTTTGGCATTTTGATTACAGTGTGTCTTGGTGTGGACCACCCTGAGTTCATCTTGTTTGGAAACGAACTCTATATTTTCTGGACCTGGTAGACTATTTCCTTCCCTAGGTTGGGGAAGTTTTTAGCTGTTATCTCTTCAAATAAATTTTCTACCCCTTTGTCACTCTTTTTTCCTTCTGGGACTCCTTTAATGTGGATGTTAGGATGTTTGATATGTCCAAGAGCTCTCATCCTATTCTCATTTCTTTTAATTCTTTTTCCCTTTTGCTGTTCAGCTTGAGTGCTTCCCATTATTCTATCTTCCATGTCAATGATCCAGTTCTTCTGAATCCTCTAGTCTGTTCATTCCATCCACTATATCATTTCATCGATTGAATTCTTCATCTCTG
This sequence comes from Smutsia gigantea, assembly GCA_032199065.1. Classification (NCBI taxonomy): domain Eukaryota; kingdom Metazoa; phylum Chordata; class Mammalia; order Pholidota; family Manidae; genus Smutsia; species Smutsia gigantea. The sequence goes on from JAVSCE010015927.1 coordinate 76,642, forward strand.
ATTGGTTCTTTTTTAGACTTTCTATTTCTTTGTTGAGATCAGCCTTGAGTTTCACTATTGTTTTCTTAAGCCTAGTGAGTATCTTTATAACCATTGCTTTAAACTCTACCAGGTAGATTGGTTAACTCTGTTTCATTTAGTATTTTCTTTGGATTTTTTTTTTTCTTGTTCTGTCATTTGAAGTGTATTCCTCTGTGTCCTCATTTTGTATGACTTTCTGTTCTTGGTTCTATGAATTAGCTGAAAGCCTCACTGTCCCACTTGAAGGATTGGCTTTGTATAGGGGAGTCTCCTGTGTAGACTGCATGTGCCTCATGGCTTTGGCACACTGATACTGAATAAGTGTGAGACAGGCTTTTCCTGGTGCTGGTGTTCCTAGGGGCATGGCCCTGGGGACCCACTGGAGGGGATCCTGGGGGAACAGGGGTGAGGATTAATAGCAGGGCATCTACTCTAGATAACTCCCAGATTGGTAGCAGCTGAGTCCCTGTGTCTCCTCAGCTGTATGCCCATGCACATTCTGGGCCTCTCAGGACCACTCTGGGGATTTCCAAATCAGGCATCTGCTGGGTTCCACTGGTGGCACAGAGTCAGACTCTGTGCATGTTCCCCCTTGGCCCCTGAGTGCTCTGGGCTGCTCCTGGAAATTCATGCAATAGTGCCTATGGTCCTGCTGGTGGCTGGGATCATGCACCATGTGTTCACACATTCCTCTGCAGCCCCTGTACAACTCAGGCTGCTCCAGGGAGCTCCCATGTCAGTGCCCATCAGTTCCGCTGGTGGCCAAGATCAGACATCATGTGCATGTGTGTTACCCCCTTGGCACTTGCATGCTCTGGACTGCTCCAGGGAATTTCTACATCAGTGCCCACCAGATCCAACTGATGGCCATGGGTCAGCCACACACACATGTTCCCTTACAGTGCTCTGGGGAGTTGCCTTGGTGGCACCAGCCCACAGATTCATGAACTGGGGAACTCTCCAGTCCTGCTGAGGGGCTGGGGCAGTGGGTCATGGCCAGCAGCACGTTGGGACTTCTGGATCACCTGCAGGTGCAGGGCTGTGGGTGGGGATCAGGGGCTGCCTAGTCCAAGTCTGAGATGGGTGTGTGTGCCCGGATCCTGCTCTTGGCCGCACTAAGATGTGCATAAGGAATGCAAACAATGACTCTGGCCAGCTCCTCCAATCCCAGATTGCTTCCAATGATTTCCTTGCCAAGTGGTGGATGTTTAGTTCTGAAACTTGGGTTCTTCTACTTATGATCTAGTTGCACTTTAAACCGCAAAGCTTTTTTTCCTGCACCTCAGGACAAGGAGTCTTCATCTGGCTCTCTCATGACATCATTTTTCTTCCCTTCTGCCAGTGAGGGTGTGGTTCCCAAGGTTACCATGTCTCTGTCTCTTCTGCCATTTGTGGTTTTTTTTTGGGGGGGGAATCCTTTTGTCACTCACTGTATAGAAGATATTCACTTTGGTCTCTGTTCTTCTTCAGGATGAAATGCTCTGTGTGTAGGTATAGATTCAGTGTGTAGGTGGGAGAACGTGGATTCAGGTACTCTCTACTCTGCCCTCTTTCCAGAATCCCCCTTCCAAATTGTTTTTTAAAGTGTTTGTGTAGATTTCCAGTTTCAGCTCAGAGAGAGAGATGGCAAATAAATTTTCTCAAACTCTTGAATCCATTAGGGAATTGAGGTTTCACAACAAACAAGTAACAGAAAACTGGGAAGATATAGTCTCTTACAGGGAGAAATAGGACCCAAGCATTTTTTTAACCTGGGGAAGAAGCCATCAGATACCATATAAGCTGATATGATTCAGCTTCTTTGTGAATTTGGCGAATTGCTAAATACTAAGCAAGCTAGTGTGAAAGTGTGAAGTCCCTGGGAGCCATAGACAAGAAGGTTTGAACCCTCTTGGTTTTCCCGCATAATGTTCCACCAGATGCTCACAACAAAGAGCAGGAAGAATTAAGAAAGCTTCCCTAATGAGGTATCCAGGGGAGGAAGATGGAAGGAACAGTAGTCACCACCAAATCTTCTTCCAGACTCATTTACCATATTTTTACTGCAAAAGTAAAGTTGTAATCTCCAAGGCAAAAGCAAAAAGAAACTGTCACCTTAGGGCATTGTTTAAAAACATTGCAGCTGGAGAAGTGACGGGATAAAACTTCTACTCCTCAGTGAGAAGGGGAGGACTACGTGCTAGGCCCGGCACTGCAGCTAGGGAGGGGCAGGATCGCTTGTGAAGGCCATTCCCAAGACCTGGGCTCACAGTACCTATGGCTGAGGCTTAACCAGAATATCAGAGAATGCCTCTCCCCGGTTTCCTATCAACCTGCCAACAAACAATGAGTAAAATTAACAACGGAATACTGCTGGGAAATCTTCAAGAAACAGATTATCTCTGGGGTTATTAGTGTAAATAGCCTTAAAGCCAAGCAGGGAATAGAAAATGATAAAAATAAGTACACTTGAAAACATGCTTAACCCTAAGTACAAGATATCATTAGAGAAATTTGAAGGCTGTGGTACACAGAGGATAACCATAGCAACAGTAAACTCCAAATTCAGCCCAACTTGCCACTAGACTAACCCAAACTCCCACACTAAAAGTCTAGCAGAAGAGAAAATATGCTCTTCTCCAAGCCCCTGCCACCATCCCCCCCAAATTTATGTCTCTACTGTCCTATAAAACATTTCCAGTTTCAACAAAAATTTATAAGGTATAAAAGAGCACAAGAAGAAAAGATATGTTGTTAGAAAAAAACACAATCTGAAGAGCAAAGCAAACATCAGAACGTGATATTAAAATTATCAGACAAGGAACTTTACATTACTGTGATCGATTTGTTAAGAAATTCAAAGGAGAGATTCTCAAGATGACTGCATGAGTAGGGTGGCAGAAATCTCCTCCCCAAACCATACATGTTTTGAAAATACAGCTAATACAACTATTCCTAAAAGAGTGACCAGAAGATATAGTACAACAGCCAGGCTACATCTGCAAGAACTCAACATCTCATGGAAAAGGGTAAGATACAAAGCTGTGACCCAGCGGGACCTTCCCTCCACCCCAGTTCACCAGCTGCAGGAAAAGAATCAGAGTGGGGAGGGAGTGGAAGCACAGGACTGCTAAATAACCAGCCCTGGTAATCTGCTCTGGGAGCACAGACACACATTGCATGGTGTACTGGATATTAGAGGAGCAGAAAAACAAAATCCGAGACTAAGGCTGCTAACAAGTTCCCACAGCTGGCTTCCCTGGGACAAAAGAAAAGCACGTTAAAAGTCTTAAAGGGACAAGGGTTTAAATCGTCCTGGCACACTCAACCCAGCAGGCTGGGAACTTTAAGGAACTTCAGGTGCCTTAAACCCCGGGTGGGAGCGCAGCTCTGAACATACACATGGTGATAAGCAGCCCCGCCTACAGCAAACACACAGCTTAACACAGAGGCTTCTGCCTGCATGTGGCTGACCAGCCCAGACCCAGAGGCTGCTCCCTTGACTGCCACAGACAGCGGAGATGGCCGTGGAGACCAGGAGGCACAAAGGGGCTTTGCTCTTGTGGCAGAACATGTGCTGCTGGCCTGCAACCCCACCATTGCCCTAGTCCATCTCGAAGGCCACCCCACCCACAGAAGCTTAGGGGATTAACCCAGAGGCTGCTCCCTGTGTGTGATTAACCAGCACAGACAGAGGAGACAGGCAAGGCGACCAGCAAGCAGGAAGGGACTTTGTTCTCCCAGCTGACACATGTGCCACTCACCAGTGACCATGCCCATCACCATGAAAAGGCAGAAGAAACTTGTTCAGTCCAAAATCTCTCAAACACCAGACAGTGGGCTTCGTGAGACTGAAATAACCAATCTTCCTGAAAAAGAACTCAAAAATCATAAGCATGCTGATGGAGCTACAGAGAAATATTCAAGAGCTAAGGGATGAATTCAGGAGGAGGATAACAGAAATGAAACAAACAATGGAAGGATTTAAGAGCAAACTGGATGAGGTGGAAGAGACTGTTAATGGAATAGAAATCAGAGAACAGGAATACAGAGAAGCTGAGGCAGAGAGAGATAAAAGGATCTCTAGGAATGAAAGAATATTAAGAGAACTGTGTGACCAATCCAAATGGAACAATAATCACATTATAGGGGTACAAGAAGAAGGGAAAGTGTCTTTCAACAAATAATAGCTGAAAACTTCCCCAAGCTGGAAAAGCTCAGACCATGGAAGTCCACAGATCTCCCAACACAAGGGACCCAAGGAGGACAACACCAAGACATATAATAATTAAAATGGCAAAGATCAAAGACAAGGACAGAGTATTAGAAGCAGCCAGACAGAGAAAAAAGATCACCTACAAAGGAAAAGCCATCAGGCTATCTTTAGACTTCTCAGCAGAAACCTTACAGGCCAGAAGGGAATGGCATGATATATTCAATACAATGAAACAGAAGGGCCTTGAGACAGTAATACTGTATCCAGCAAGATTATCATTTAAATTTGAAGGTGGGATTAAACAATTCCCAGATAACCAAAAGTTGAGGGAATTTACCTTCTATAAACAATCTCTACAGTGTATTTTAAAGGGACTGCTCTAGATGGAAGTGCTCCTAAGGCTAAATGGCTGTCACCAGAGAAAATAAAACCACACCAAAGAAAGTAGTCCAACTAAATACTAACTAAATGCAAAATAAAATCAGCTATCCACAAAATCAGTCAAGAGAAACACAAAGAGTACCGAATAAACACCTAACATATAAAGAGTGGAGGAGGAAGAAAAAGAAGGGAGATAAATAAGAATCATTATAATAGCATAATAAGTGAGTTAAGTTAGATGGTTAGATAATAAAGAAGCTGCCCTTGAACCTTTGGTAACAACGAATTCAAAGCCTGCAATGGCAATAAGTACATATCTATCAACAATCACCCTAAATGTAAATGGACTGAATGCACCAATCAAAAGACACAGAGTAATAGAATGGATAAAAAAGCAAGACCCATCTATATGCTGTTTACAAGAGACTCACCTCAAACCCAAAGTCATACACAGTCTAAAAGTGAATGGATGGAAAAAAAGATATTTCATGCAAATAATAGGGAGAGAAAAGCAGGTGTTGCAGTACTTGTATCAGACAAAATAGACTTTAAAACAAAGAAAGTCACAAGAGACAAAGAAGGACATTACATAATGATAAAGGGGTCAGTACAACAAGAGGATATAACCATTATAAATATCTATGCACCCAGCACAGGAGCACCGGCATATGTGAAAAAAATACTAACAGAATTAAAGGAGGAAATAGAATGCAATGCATTCATTTTATGAGACTTCAACACTCCACTCACTCCAAAGGACAGATCAACCAGAAAGAAAATAAGAACACAGAGGCACTGAACAACACATTAGAACAGGTGGACCTAACAGACATCTACAGAACACTACACCCAAAAGTAATAGGATACATATTCTTCTCAAGTGCACACAGAAGACTTTCCAGAGTAGACCACATACTAGGCCACAAAGAGAGCCTTAGTAAATTCAAAGACATTGAAATTGTACCAACCAACTTCTCAGATCACAAAGGTATACAACTAGAAATAAATTGTACAAAGAAAACAAAAAGGCTCACAAACACATGGAGGCTTAACAACATGCTCCTAAATAATCAATGGATCAATGACCAAATTAAAACAGAGATCAAGCAATATATGGACACAAATGAAAACAACAGCACAATGACCCAACTTCTGTGGGATGCAGTGAAGGCAGTTCTAAGAGGAAAGTATATAGTAATTCAGGACTATTTAAAGAAGGAAGAACAATTCCAAATGAATAGTCTAAATTCACAATTACTGAAACTGGAAAAAGAAGAACAAATTAGGCCCAAAATCAGCAGAAGGAGGGACATAATAAAGATCAGAGAAGAAATAAATAAAACTGAGAAGAATAAAATAGAAAAAAATGATGAAACCAAGAGCTGGTTCTATGAGAAAATAAATAAAATAGATAAACCCATAGCCAGACTTATTAAGAAAAAAAGAGAATCTACACACCTAAACAGAATCAGAAATGAGAAAGGAAAAATCACGATGGACACCACAGAAATACAAAGATTTACTACACCAAAAAGCAAATAACTTGATAAAAAAAATGGGCAGAGGATATGAAGAGACAGTTCTCCAAAGAAGAAATTCATATGGCCAACAGACACATGAAAAGATGCTCCACATCACTAATCATCAGGGAAATGCAAATTAAAACCACAATGAGATATCACCTCACACCAGTAAGGATGGCCACCATCCAAAAGACTAAGAACAACAAATGTTGGTGAGGATGCAGAGAAAGGGGAACCCTCCTACACTGCTAGTGGGAATGTAAGCTAGTTCAACCATTGTGGAAAGCAATATGGAGGTTCCTCAAAAAACTAAAAATACAAATACCATTTGAACATGGAATCCCACTACTTGGAATTTACCCAAAGAATACAACTTCTCAAATTCAAAAAGACATATGCACCCCTTTGTTTATTGCAGCATTTTTTACAATAGCCAAGATATGGAAGCAACCTAAGTGTCCATCAGTAGATGAATGGATAAAGAAGATGTTGTACATATACACAATGGAATATTATTCAGCCATAAGAAGAAAACAAATTCTACCATTTGCAACAATGTGGATGGAGCTGGAGGATATTATACTCAGTGAAATAAGCCAGGTGGAGAAAGACAAGTGCCAAATGATTTCCCTCATTTGTGGCGTATAACAACGAAGCAAAACGGAAGGAACAAAATAGCAGCAGACTCAGAGACTCCAAGAAGGACCTAGTGGTTACCAAATGGGAGGGGTATTGGGAGGGTGGGTGGGGAAGGTGGGGGAAGGGGATTGTGGGGTATTTTGTTTAGTACACATGGTGTGGGGAATCACGGGGAAAACAGTGTAGCACAGAGAAGGCAAATAGTGAATCTGTAGCATCTTACTACACTGATGGACAGTGATTGCATTGGGGGATGGGTGGGGACTTGATAATATGGGTAAATGTAGTGACCACATTGTTTTTTCATGTGAAACCATCATAAGAGTGTATATCAGTAATACCTTAATAAAAAAAGGATTATTAGAGAATACTATGAAAATCTATATGCTAACAAACTGGATAAACTAGAAGAAATGAGCAACTTTCTAAGACTGACCCTGGAAGGAACAGAAAATCTAAAAGACCAATTAGCAGCAATGAAATTGAATCAGTAATCAAAAAACTACCCAAGAACAAAAACCCCAGACCAGAAGGATTCACCACTGAATTTTATCAGACATTTAGAGAAGACATAATACCCATTCTCCTTAAAGTTTTCCAAAAAATAGAAGAGGAGGGAATACTTCCAAACTCATTTTATGAAGGCAGCATCACTCTAATACCAAACCAGGCAAAGACACCACAAAATAAAGAAAACTACAGACCAATATCCCTGATGAACACAGATGCAAAAATACTTAACAAAGTATTACCAAACTGAATTCAAAAATACATCAAGAGGATCCATACACCATGATCAAGTGAGATTCATCCCAGGGATGCAAGGGTGGTACAACATTTGAAAATCCATCAACATCATCAACTATATCAACAAAAAGAAGAACAAAAACTACATGATCATCTCCATAATGCAGAAAAAGCACTCGACAAAATTCAACATCCATTCATGATAAAAACTCTCAGCAAAATGGGTATAGAGGGCAAGTACCTCAACATAATATAGGCCATATATGACAAACCCACAGCCAACATTAAACTTAACAGTGAGAAGCTGAAAGCTTTTAACCTAAGATCTGGAAAAAGACAAGGATGCCCATTCTCCCCACTTTTATTCAACATAGTACTGGAGGTCCTAGCCATGGCAATCAGAGAACACAAAGAAATAAAAGGCATCCAGATTGGTAAGGAAGAAGTCAAACTGTCTCTGCTTGCAGATGACATGATATTGTACATAAAAAACCCTAAAGAATCCACTCCAAAACTACTAGAACTAATACCTGAATTCAGCAAAGTTGCAGGATACAAAATTAATAAACAGAAATCTGTTGCATTCCTATACACTAATGATGAACTAGGATAAAGAGAAATCAGGAGAACAATTCCATTCACAATTGCCTCTAAAAGAATAAAATATCTAGGAATAAACCTAACCAAGGAAGTGAAAGACCTATACCCTGAAACCTACAAGACACTCTTAACAGAAATTAAAGAGGACACTATTAAATGGAAATTCATCCCTTGGGTAGGAAGAATTAATATTGTCAAAATGGCCATCCTGCCTAAAGCAATCTACAGATTCAATGCAATCCCTATCAGAATACTGACAGCATTCTTCAAAGAATAGGAACAAATAGTTCTAAAATTCATATGGAACCACAAAAGACCCCGAATAATCAAAGTAATCCTGAGAAGGAAGAATAAAGGAGGGGGTTCTCGCTTCCCAACTTCAAGCTCTACTACAAAGCCAGAGAAATCAAGACAATTTGGTACTGGAACAAGAACAGACCCATAGACCAGTGGAACAAAATAAAGAATCCAGATAGTAACCCAAGCATATATGGTCAATTAATATACTATAAAGGAGCCATGGATATACAATGGGGAAATGACAGGTTCTTCAACAGCTGGTGTTGGCAAAACTGGACAGCTACATGTAAGAGAATGAAACTGGATTATTGTCTAACTCCATACACTAACGTAAACTCAAAATGGATCAAAGACTTGAATATAAGTCACGAAACCATAAAATTCTTAGAAGAAAACATAGGCAAAAACCTCTTGAATATAAACACGAACATATCTCCATGGGCAAGGGAAACAAAAGCAAAAATGAACAAGTGGGACTATATCAAACTAAAAAGCTTCTGTACAGCAAAGGACACCATCAGTAGAACAAAAAGGCATCATACAGTATGGGAGAATATATTCATAAATGACATATCTGATAAGGAGTTGACATCCAAAATATACAAAGAGCTCATGTACATCAACAATTGCAAAAAGCAAATAAGCCAATTAAAAAATGGGCAGAGGAGCTGAACAGACACTTTTTCAAAGAAGAAATTCAGATGGCCAACAGGCACATGAAAAGATGCTCCACATCGCTAATCATCAGAGAAATGCAAATTAAAACCACAATGAGATATCACCTCACACCAGTTAGAATGACCAACATCCAAAACACAAACAACAACAAATGTTGGCAAGGATGTGGAGAAAGGGGAGCCCTTCTGCACTGCTGGTGGGAATGTAAATTAGTTCAACCATTGTGGAAAGCAGTATGGAGGTTCCTCAAAAAACTCAAAATAGAAATACCATTTGACCCAGGAATCCCACTCCTAGGAATTTACCCTAAGAATGCAGCAGCCCAGTTTGAAAAAGACATATGTACCCCTATATTTATCGCAGTACTATTTACAATAGCCAAGAAATGGAAGCAACCTAAGTGTCCATCAGTAGATGAATGGATAAAGATGTGGTACATATACACAATGGAATATTATTCAGCCATAAAAAGAAAACAAATCTTACCATTTGCAACAACATGGATGGAGCTAGATGGTATTATGCTCAGTGAAATAAGCCAGGTGGGGAAAGACAAGTATCAAATAATTTCACTCATCTCTGGAGTATAAGAACAAAGAAAAACTGAAGGAACAAAAGAGTAGCAGACTCACAGAACCCAAGAATGGACTAATAGTTACCAAATGGAAAGGAAATGGGGAGAATATGTGGGAAGGGAGGGATAAGGGGGAAAAGTGGTATTACGATTAGCACCCATATTGTAGTGGAGGTGGGTCACGGGGAAGGCAGTATAGCACAGAGAAGACACGTAGTGATTCTATAGCATTTTAGTATACTGATGGACAGTGACTGCAATGGGTTATGTGGTGGGGACTTGATAATGGGGGGAGTCTAGTAACCACAGTGTTGCTCATGTAATTGTATATGAATGATACCAAAATAAAAAAAGAAGAAGAAAAAAAAGAAATTCAATGGAAAAGGTTAGCAACATGCAAAATCAGGCAGGTAATTTCAGCAGAGAGATGGAAACAATAAGAAAAGATCAAATGGAAATTAGAAATAAAAAACATCGACAGAGATGAAATTGTCTTTATGGACTCATCAGTGGAAAAAAGAATCAGTGAACTTGAAAATATATTAAAGAAATTACCCAAATCAAAACAAAGAGAAACAAGAGTTAAAACAAAAACAAAAACAAAAACAAGTCTCAGAGAATCTGAGAATTAACACACAACAACAAACATATACATAATTGGAATCCCAGAAGTAGGATTATAAGACAATACATATCAATAGATGTAGAAAAATCATTCAACAATATTTGCTATCCATTCATGACAAATTTCTCATCAAATAAGTATAAATAGTAACTTATTTAACCTTTAAGGGCATCTTTTAAAAAACCCTATACCTAACATCATATTTAATGGTAAAATACTGAATGCTTAATATCAGGAACAGTCAAGGATATCTCCTGTCTACCGCCTCCTATTTCACATTGTTTCAATTTGTATTTCCCTGATGCTGATGCATCTTTTCCTAAGTTATTGGCTACTTAGATATAGTCTTTTATGAAGTGTCTGTTCACATCTCGCATATTTCAATCAGGTTGTTCATTTGTCTTTTGTATTTTTATTGACTTACAGACATTTAGAATATATTTTAGATATGATTCCTTTGTGAGACATATATAAATATTTCCCAGTATTTACACTGCTGTTTATGTTAATAGCGTTTTTTGAATAGCAACGTTCTCTTTTAGTTGAGTGTTAAGATTATTTATTTTTCATACAAATATTCAGTTGCTCCAGCGTCCTTTCTTTAAAATTCTTTCTTTACCATATTGAATGTCTTTGGTAGCTTTACTGAAATCAACCGACCATATATGTAGTGGTTGGAGCTCTCTGTTCACTGACATATTTGTCTTTCCTTACAATAGTACCACACTATTTTAATTATTTTAAATTATACTAACTCAAAATATGGAAGTATGTTGTCCAGCTTCATTTTGATTCTTCAAGATTATCTTGACTATTCTAGTCCTTTGAATTCCCATGTAAATTTTAGAATTGGCTTTTAATTTCCTTGAAAGGGACTAGTGAAATTTTTATTTGGATTGCATTGAATTTGTAGGATGATTTTTGTCTGTCATTCTCTCAGCAATTTGACCTTTACAGTGGAAAGACTTGGAAAATCTTTCATAAAATTCACTCCTTCATGCTTGTGGATAATTAAATTCATTTCAGATATTATTATTTTAAATAATATTTCCAGTATTTATTGATTATGGAAATGCAATTGATCTTTGTATGTTGACCTTGCCTTCTGAGATTTCCTTTTTTTTATTGAGGTATCACTGAATTGCAATCTTATATTGGTTTCAAATGTACAACACAGTGGTTCAACAGTTACCCATATTAATAAATCCTCACCTACTCTAGTGTGGTTACTATCTATGAATGTGGAGACATGTTACAAAATCATCATTAACTATATTCTCCATGCTGTACTACCATGTCCCTGACCAATTTATACTATGATTGTGATTATTGTGCCCCTTTACCCTCTCTAATCCCCCTGCTGCCCCAACTCCTTCCCTTTGGTAACGACTAGTTACTTCTCATTGTCTATGAGTCTACTGCTGTTTTGTTCCTTCTGTTTTGCTTTCTTTTTATATTCCACAAATAAGTGAAATCATATGGTATTTGTCTTTCTCTGCCTGGCTTATGTCACTGAACATAATACCCTCTAGCTCCATCCATGTTGTTCCAAATGGGAAGATTTCTTTTCTTTTTATGGCTGAAAACTCTTCCATTGTGTATATCTACCACCTCTTCTTTATCCATTCATCTACTGATGGACACTTAGGTTGCTTCCATATCTTGGCTACTGCAAATAATGCTATGATAGACATAGGGGTGCATATTTCTTTTCAAATCAGACATTTTGTTTTTTTCAGCTAAATTCCTAGAAGTGGAATTACTGGGTCATATAGTATTTCTATCTTTAGTTTTTTGAGGAACCTCCATACTACTTTCCACATTGGCCACACCAGTTTACATTGACACTGACAGTGTAGGAGGCTCCCATTTCTCTGCATCCTTCCAACATCTGCTATTTGTCTTTTGGATAGTGGCCATTCTAACTGGTGTGAGGTGATGTCTCACTGTGGTTTTAATTTGCATTTCCCTGATGATTACCAATGCGGAACATCTTTTACTGTGTCTATTGGCCATCTGTATTTATTCTTTAGAGAAATGTCTGTTCATTCCTGTGCCCATTTTTTAATTGGGTTGTTTGATTTTTGGGTGTTGAGGCATATGAGTTCTTTATGTATTTTGGATGTTTACCCCTTATCAGATGAGTCATTTACAAATATATTCTTCCATGCGGTAGAATGCCTTTTTGTTCTGCTGATGGTGTCCTTTGATATCAGAGCTTTTTAGTTTGAAGTAGTCCCACTTTTCATTTTTAATTTTGTTTCGCTTGCCTAAGGAGACGTGTCCAGGAAAAAACTGCTCAGACTTATGTTTAAGAGATTTTTGCCTATGTTTTCTTCTAAGAGGTTTATGGTCTCATGACTTATATTCAGGTCTTCAATCAACTTCGAGTTTACTTTTGTGTATGGAGTTAGACAATTCCAGCTTCATTCTCTTACATGTAGCTGTCCAGTTCTCCCAACACCAGTTGTTGAAGAGGCTGTGTTTTCCCCATTGTATATTCATGGATCTTTTATTGTATATTAATTGACCATATATGCTTGGGTTTATATCTGGGCTCTCTGTTTTGTTCCATTGATCTATGGGTCTGTTCTTGTGCCAGTCTCAAATTGTTTTGATTACTGTGGCTTTGTAGTAGAGCTTGAAGTTGGGAAGCATAATCCCCCCAGCTTTGTACTTTTTTCTCAGGATTGCTTTGACTATTTGGGGTCTTTTGTGGTTCCATATGAATTTTAGAACTATTTTAGTTCATTGAAGAATGCTGTTGCTATTTTGATAGGGATTGCATTGAATCTATAAATTGCTTTGGGCAGGATGGCCATTTTGACAATATTCTTCCTATCCATGAACATGGGATAGATTTCTGTTGATTTGTGTCTTCTTTAATTTCTCTCATGAGTGTCTTACAGTTTTAAGAGTACAGATCTTTCATCACCTTGGTTAAGTTTATTCCTCGGTATTTTATTCTTTTTGATTCAATTGTAAATGGAATTGTTTTCCTGCTGCTATGTTGTTAGTACATCAGAATGCAACAGATTTCTGTGTATTAATTTTGTATCCTGCAACTTTGTTGAATCCATTTATTAGTTCTAATCGTTTTCTGGGGGAGTCTTTAGGGTTTTCTATGTATAATATCATGTCATCTGCAAATAGTGATAGCTTAATTCCTTCCTTACCAATTTGGATGCCTTTTATCTCTGTTTTGTCTGATTGCAGTGGCTAGGACCTCCAGTACTATGTTGAATAAAAGTGGTGAGAGTGGACATCCTTGTCTTGTTCCTGATCTTAGAAGAAAAGCTTTCAGCTTTTCACTATTAAGTATGTTGTTAGCTGTGGGTTTGTCATATACAGCCTTTTTTATGTTGAGGTACTTGCCCTCTATGCCATTTTGTTGAGAGTTTTTATCATGAATGGATAATTTTTCAAATGCTTTTTGAGTGTATATTGAAATTATCATGTGATTTTTGTCCTTCTTTTTGTTGATGTGGTGGATGATATTGATTGATTTTCAAATATTGTACCATCCTTGCATCCCTGGAATAAATCCCATTTGGTCCTGATGGATGATCTTTTTGATGTTTTTTTAATTCAGTTTGATAATATTTTGTTGAGGATTTTTGCATCTATGTTCATCAAGGATATTGGTCTATAATTTTCTCTTTTGTGGTGACTTTGTCTGGTTTTGGTATTAGAGTAATGCTTGCCTCATAGAATGAGTTTGGAAGTATTCCCTCCTCTTCTACTTTGTGTAATATTTTAAGAAGGATGGGTATTAGCTTTTAAATGTTTGGTAGAATTCAGCTACGAAGCCATCTGTACCTGGTATTTTGTTTTTTGGAAGTTTTATAATTACCAATTTGATATCATTGCTGGTAATTGGTCTGTTCAGATTTTCTGTTTTTTCCCGATTCAGTCGCAGAAGGTTGTATTTCTTAGGACGTTGTCCATTTCTTCTAGGTTGTCCAATTTATTGGCATATATTTTTTCATAGTATTCTCTAATTATTCTTTGTATTTCTGTGGTGTCCATTGTGATTATTCCTTCTTCGTTTCTGATTTTGTGTATGCATGTACTCTCTTTTTTTCTTGATAAGTCTGGCTAGGGGTTTATCTACTTTGTTTACTTTCTCGAAGAACCAGTTCCTGTTTTCATTGATTCTTTCTATTGTTTTATTCTTCTCCATTTTATTTATTGCTGCTCTGATGTTTATTATGTCCCTCTTTCTACTAACTTTGGGATTCATTTGTTTTTCTTTTTCTAGCTTCTTTAATTGTGAGTTTTGACTGTTTATTTGGGATTGTTGAGGTAGGCCTGTATTGCTATGTACTTTCCTCTTTGAACTGCCTTTGCAGCATCCCACAGATTTTGGGTTGTTGAGTTTTTGTTTTCATTTGCCTCTATGTATTGCTTGATTTCTGTTTTAATTTGTTCATTGATCCATTGATTATTTAGAAGCATGTTGTTTAGCATCCATGTATTTGTAGGCTTTTTTGCTTTCTTTGTGTAATTTATTTCTAGTTTCATATCATTATGATCTGAGAAGCTTCTTGATACAATTTGAATCTTTTTTAATTTATTGAGGCTCTTTTTGTGTCCTAGTATGTGATCTATTCTGGAGAACATTCCATGTGCCCTTGAAAAGAATGTGTATCCTGCTGCTTTTGGGTGGAATGTTCTGTAGATACTTGTTAAGTCCATCTGAATAATGTATTGTTCAGTACCTCTGTTTCCTTATTTATTTTCTGTCTTGTGACCTATTGATGTGAGTGGTTGTTCAAGCCTCCTAAAATGAATGCGTTGAAATCTATTTCCTCTCTTTAATTCTGTTAATATTTATTTTATAAATTTGGTGTTCCTGTGGGTGCATAGATATGTATAATGGTTATATACTCTTGTTGGACTGACCCTTTTATCATTATGTAATGTCCTTTTTGTCTGTTACTTCCTTTGTTTTTGAAATATATTTTGGCAGGTATAAGTACTACTACTCCTGCTTTTTTATCCCTATTATTTGCATGAAATATCTTTCCCATCTCTTCACATATGTTTTTGGGTATGAAATTATTCTCTTGTAGGCAGCATATAGATGTGTCTTCCTTCTTTATCCATTCTGCCACTCTATGTCTTTTTATTGGTGTATTCAGTCCATTTACATTTATGGTAAGTATTTATAGATATGTACTTATTGCCATTTTATTAATTGTTTTCTTGTTTTCATGGCTCCTCTCTTTTCCTTTCTTCCTCTCTTATACTCTTCTCTTGTTATATGATGGTTTTCTTCAGTGTTGTGATTATATTTCTCTTTTCTAATTATTTTGTGTATCTATTGTAGGCTTTAGTTTTGTGGTTACCAAAGGTCCAAGAATAGCTTCCTTATGTCTGTCTATGTTGAGTTATTGATTACTGTATTTCAAGAATAACTGTCTATGTTGAGTTGTTAATTACTGTATTTCAAACACTATCTAAATGTACTTTCTTCTTCTTCTCCTCCACACTTTATGTAGTAGATGTCATAATCAGCACTTTTTGTGTACCTCTTGACTTATTTTGTATATAGTTGATTTTGCTTCTTTTGTTTGTTTTAATTTTGTGCTTTCTTGGTAATTAATTGGCCTACTACCTTTACTGTGGGTTCATTTTTTCTGTTGAAAGCTATTTAGTCTTAGGAACATTTCCATCTACAGAAGTCTCTTTAACATATTCTGTAAGGCTGGCTTACTGGTGGTGAATTTATTCTGCTTTTGTTTGTGTGGAAATTGCTTAATCCCTGCTTAAAATTTAAGAGATAATCTTGCTGAGTCGAGGATTCTTGGTTGCAGGTCCTTCTGTTTCAGTACATCAAATATTTCATGCTACTCCCTTCTAGCCTGAAAAGTTTCTGCTGAGAAGTATACTGGTAGCTTGATGGGATTTCCTTTATAAGTGATCTTTTTCTCTCTCTGGCTGCTTTCATTACCTCTCTCCTTATCCTTGATCTTTGCCATTTTAATTATCATATGTCTTGGTGTTGTATTCCTGTGGTTCCTTTTGTTAGGTGCTCTCTGCACCTCCTTGACCTGAGTGTCTATTTACTTCCCCAGATTGGGGAAGTGTTCCATAATTATGTCCTCAAAGAGATGTTCTATCCCTTTGTCTCTCTCTTCTTTTTCTAGTACTCCTATTATGTGAATATTGTTTCTTTTGGAGTTGTCACACAGCTCTTTTATCATTCTTCCATTCCTAGAGGTCATTTTTTTCTCTCTGTTCCTCAGCTTCATTGTGTTCCTGTTCTATACTTTCCATCTCATTGAGTGTCTCCTCTCCTTGCAGTAATCTACTCTTAAATCCATCTATTGTATATTTCATTTGTTATTGTATTTTTCAGCTCCAAGTGGCTCTTCTTCAGATCTGCTATCTCTTTGTCGATGTCCTCCCTGAGATCCTGACTATTTTTCTGTAAATCTGTGAGCATGTTTATGACTTTTACTTTGAAGTCTTTTTCAAGAAGATTGGTGATCTCTGTTTCATTTAGCCCTCTTTCTGGTGTCTTGTCCTGTGGTTTTGTTTGGAAGATATTCCTCTGCCTCCTTATTTTGTCATGGTTTCTGTGTTTCTTTCTTTGTATCAGATGGATCTGCTATGCTTCCTGGCCTATAGAATAATAACTTTATGAAAGAGGCATCCTATGGTGTCCAGAAGCTAAAGACTCTTTACTCTCCAGAGCCTGGTTCTACATTGTGGGAGCCCCAGCTGTTGGTGTGCAGTGGGTGGGGCCAGCCTTCTGTCTGTCTTCCATAGTGGTCTGAGTCTGCACTGACAGTTTGCTTCAGACACAGCCTTTATGATCTGAGCAAAAGCTCCTGCTGGGATCACTGTGAGCAGGGCCACCTTCTGCCTGCCCTGCAGTGATGGCGGAGATGCAGGCTTAATGGGGTGGGCAGTCTGTCACTGCTGCTGGACTGAGTGGGTTGGCTCACCAGCAGTGCATGCAGGGAGGTGGCTTGGCACTGAGTTGCCAGCAAGGGGGCTGGAGCATCTGGGGTTCCCAGTAGTTCCCAACATGTTGGGCCAAGTGAGGGTTGGGGAAGTATTGTCCACCTGCCCTTTCTCCTGAGGAGGGAGCTCTGTCTAACCCTTGACCCTCTGGCACCCCTCCCACTTCTGGCAAGTCTTTCAAATTGCCATCTCTGCTTTGGGTCTCAGAACCAGTGGAGCATGCCTTTCATCCACTAGTAGTTGGAGTCAGCCTCCAAGAGTGTTCTAACTGTCCCTGGTGTCCAGCCCCACTAATAACCAGAACCCAACATTGTGTGGACTTGTGTTCCTGGAGCAGATTTCCAGGGCCAAGTGTGCAATGTATGTTCCTGTGCTCCTATCTCCTCCTTACTCTGTTCCTCTTTATACAACTTGTAGGCTGGGGTTGGGGGTGGACTTCAGTCCCACTTGATTGTGGCTCTGCCACTTCACCCTTTTCTGTGTGATCTTCTCTTCTTCCCTAGGTGTAGGTGGTCTGCTCTGCAGTCTTCCAGCTGTTTTAAGGTTTAGTTGTATTTGCTGTATTTTCTTCTTTTATGTGTTTTTGGTAGGATGTTTCCACCTTGCCTTCCTACTCTGCCATCTTTTTTTCTGACCCTTGAGATTTTCTTAAATATTGTTTTAATTCCTTTTGAGTTTCTACATACACAATCATGACATCTGGGAATAAAGGCAGTTTGACATCTTTCTTTCATGCTTTTTCTTCTTGCTGAATTGCCCTTGTTAGGACTTCTAGTAAAATTTGAACAGAAATGGTGAGAGTGGACATTCTTCTTTTGTTTTATTTTATTTATATGTTACACAGACTATGTCACCATTAAGTATGATACTAGCTGTGGGTTTCTGGAGGTATACTTTACCAGATTTAGGAAGTTCTCGTTTATTCCCAGTTTGTTGGATGCTTGTTTTTTGTTAATGGGTACTAAATTTTTGTCAAGTGCTTTTTCTGCATTTACTGAGATCTTCACTTTTTTTCTTCTTTATTCTATTCCTGCCATGATTAGTTGGTAAAACAACCTTACATTCCTAGAATAAACCCTACTTATTAATGATATGTTATCCTTTTTAAGTATCATTGTATTTGATTTGATAATATTTTGTTCAGAATTTTTGAGTTTATGTTCATGGGGGATATTAGTGTGTAATTTTCTTTTATTTTAATGACCTTATCACATTTTGATGTTAAGATTATGTTGTTACCATAAATCAAGCTGGGAAGTGTTCCCTCTACTTCTATTCTCTGAAGGAGTTTTGTTACATTGTATTATTTCTTTCTAAAATATTTGGTAGGATTCACCATGAAAAAATCTGGGCCTGGAGTTTCTTTTTTGAAAGGTTTTTACAGATTACATTTCTTTTAATAGATACAGTATTACTTAAATTTTCTATTTCTTCTTATGTCAATTACTTCTTACCTTTTAAAGTGAAATTTTTAAAGGAACTTGTCCATTTTTCCCCAGTTGTCAGATTTAAGGAATAAAGTTGTTCCTAATATTTTATTATATCATTAATGTTTATAGGAGCTATAATAGTGTCCCCTTTTTCATTCCTGATTTTGGTAATTTATGTTGTCTCATTTCTTTGATTAATCTTGCTAAGAGATGTATTAATTTTATTAAACTTTTCAAAGAACAAAGTTTTGGCTCTGTTGATTTCCTGTTTTAGCCTGTTTTCTATTTTATTAATTTCAGGTTTTTATCTTTTTCTATTTTATTTGGATTTAATATTATCATCTATTTCTGACCAATAAGTTAAAAATACTTCTACTCAATAGGGGTTAAAGCTTAGATCATTTATTTTTAACATTTTTTTCTAATATAGGGATTAAAAACTATAAATTTCCCTCTAAGTATTGCTTTAGCTGCACCCCACATTTTTTGATTAGCTATATTTTTATTCAAAATGTTTTCTGTTTTCCTTAGGACTTCTTTAACCCACAAGTTTTGTTGAAACAGTTACTCAATTTCAAAATATTTGGGGATGTTTCATATTTCTTCATGATAATAATTTCTAATTAAATTCCCTCATGATGAGGAAATATATTCCATATCATTTCAATCCTTTTTAATGTATTCAAACTTGCTTTCTTGTCCAGCATATGGTACACTCTAATGAATATTCCATGAGCATTCAATTAGAATGTTTATTCTGAAGTTATTGGATATAATGTCAATTATATCAAGGTAGTTAATTTTGTTGTTCAAATACCCCATAGCCTTCCTGAACTTTTTGTCTGTTTATTTACAGTTTTTAATGATGGAGGAGTTCACAACTTAACCAAGGTAGTATACCGGCTTATATGCTACAAAGCATCTGAAAGTTAAGCTTCAGGGCCCTAGCTTGCAGAGGCCTTTTCTAAACCCTTGGGCAGTGTCCCAGAAATCTGTTCACATAATCATGTTGCTTCAAAATTTAAAGTGAGATTTTTTCCACATTAAAAAAAAAAAAGGCCCTCAAAAAGATATGTTTCAGGACTTCACAAACTTGGATCTTCCTCCTGAAGCAATGTGAAATAATCTGAACTTCATCTGATCGAGAATGGAAGACACTGAAGCTTTTAAGGTAGGAAGGAGCTAGATATATTTTAGGGTTTAGAAATATCACTGCTTTCAACAGGAGGGCATCTTAGGATATGATTTCCAGTTTAATGTTGATTGGACAGAGTATATGGAAGCTGCTCCTTCAGGTTACAGAGCAAAATTGCTGATTAAATAATTCAGTAAATTCTTCTGATACTTCCGTAGTTTTGAGACACAGATTTGGAGTACATTAAAATCCAGTCAAATAATATATATCTTTTGGCTTCTGACTGGGTAATTTTTGCTATAATTGATAACTTACATGAGAGAAATAAAAACAAGCAAGCCTTTACCTTTATTTAATGTGCAAAGTTTTCTACTCTAAAAATTAAAATGAGCTTATGGGCATGATGGGATGATTTCCACAGGTAGGAGAAAGATATGGGGAAGAATAAGAAATTCTGCAAAGTAGAAAAGAATTAGGCTATATTTTCTCTCAGGAAATGTAATGAATTCCAGAACCATCTAAAAAACCTGATTTTTCATTAACAAATATTTATTGAGGACATACTGTATGCCAGGCACTGTCTTTAGTACTACGGATAGAGAATGAGTAAAACTAAGTCCCTGGCCTCAGATAATACTACAAACAGAATCAAAGAGATCAATAATTTCAGGCTAAGTGTAACATAAGTGCTATAAAAAGAAATAAAGCAGAGTAAGTGGATAACAAGTGATGGAGCTGCTATTTTAGATAGAATTGTCAGAGACAGTATCCCGGAGGAGGTAACAGTTGAGAAAAAACCTCAGTGGAAATGGGAAATGGACCATGCAAATATCTGGGAGGAAGTTTCTGGCAGAGGAAAAAGCAAGTACATGTCTTTAAGATGAGAATGTGCTTGGTATAATTAAAAACAGAAAGCATCCCTGTCTAGCTCAAGCTGAGAGAGCAAAGGGGAAGAATAGCAGGAAGTAATATTAGAGATGTAGTCAGAGGTCAGATCCCATGGGCTTTGTAGGCGAAGGTGAGATCTTTAGATTTTATTCTAAGTAAAATGGGCAACCATTGAAGGATTTTGAGTTTAGGATGGCATAATTTAGCTTATTGGTTGCTGCTGTGTGGTGATAGACTAAACGGTAACAGTGGATGGAAAGAAAGTAGAAGTCTATCGCAGAAGTCTAGGCCAGAGAAGATGGTATCAGTGGTGATGGTAGTGAGAAGTAATAATATTTGTACAATTTGGAAGGCAGAGTCAAAGAAAATATTTCATCTTGAAATATTCTGTATGGATTAAAAATAATAGCAGTGATAGCTATAGTTGATTGAATACTTATTACATATCAGACACATGACTTATATTACCTTATCTTACTTCCATCAGAACACAATGTTTGCTAACTGAGGAACAGAGGAGTTAGCTGACTCAGCCACTCTGTACACCTGATAAGCAGAAGTAGGATTTGAATCCACATGCATATGGCTCAAGGCCCACTCTTTCCATGAAATCATCTCACCTCCAAGACTGAAAATGTTGCATAATCACAGTTCACAACAATGGTTATAATCCTATCAGAACAGATAACTTACCAGAAAACTGGTGATTATATCAGTTAGTTTTTCAGGAAACATGCAATGTGTGAGAATAAATCTTGGTTAATAAAGTTCACTTTAATAAGGTAACATACTTAAGCATGTAATGATGACTTAAGTTTTTTCACATCTTTTAACCTAGAAAAGATAAATGATCTCATTGATAAAAATAAAATCAGTGTATTTAAAGACACAAACTTAAAATTTATTCTAAAGAGATAAGCAGAAATGTTCACATATATTTATGTGTGAAAATGTTCATTACAGTATTTATAATAAGAGGAAGAGAAACCTCTGGATGTTTAATCAAAGGAGAGACACTAAATTTGTTTTGTATGATGGAATACAATGCATCTTTGGGAAATTGGGCCCTCCATATTCTTTTGTTATTTTTTAAATCATGGTAAAATATACATGATATTTACCATATTAACCATTTGTAAGCATACAATTCAGTAACATTATATATATTCACTGTGTATATATATTCACTGTCTATACCCAAAACCTTTTCATCATCTTCAACACAAACTCTGTACCCATTAAACAATAATTCCCCATTCCACCCTCCTTCCAGTCTCTAGTAACCTCAATTCTGCTTTTTGTCCCTATGAATTTGTATGTTCTAGGAACATGATACAAAAGGAATCTCATAATATTTGGTCTATTGATATACACATATATATCAATCTTACTCCCTTTTATGGATGAATAATAGTCCATTGTATGTATATACCATATTGTGTTTATCCATTCATTGGTTGATGGACACTTGGGTTGTTTACACCTTTTGATTATTATGAATAGTGATGCTATGAACAATGGTATACAAATATCTATTTAAGTCCCTGCTTTCAGTTGTTTAGGATTGCTGGATCATATGGTTGTTTGTTCTATTCTTAACTTTTAAGGAACCAGCAAACTGTTTCACACAGTAGCTGTGCCATTTTACATTCCCACCAGCAATGCACATGAGTTCTAATTTTCTACATCCTCACTAACATATGTTATTTTCCATTTTCTTTATTATAGCCATCCTGGTAGGTGAAAAGTAGTACATCATTGTGCTTTTGATTTGCATTTCCTGAAGACTAATGATATTGAGCATCTTTTCATGTTGTTATTGGTTATTTATATATCCTCTTTAGAGATATGTCTATTCAAGTCCTTTGCCCAGTTTTGTATTTTTTCTTTTTTTGGTTGTTGAGTTGTAGGAGTTTTTATATACTCTAGATAGAAATCCCTTATCAGATATGGAATTTCAAAATATTTCCTTTTATTCTATAGGTTGTCTTTTTGCTTTCTTGTTAGTGGACTATGATGATACTTTCTTAATTTTCTTAATTTTGATGAAGTACAATTTATCTATTTTTTTCTCTTGTTGCCTGTACTTTTGGTGTCCTATCCATGAAATAGTTGCCAAATCCAATGACATGAAGATTTCTCCCAGTGTTTTCTTCTAACAGTGTTGTAGTTTGAGCTCTTAAGTTTAGGTCTTTGATACACTTTGAGTTAATTTTGTACACAGTATAAAGTAAGGGACCACTTCATTTTTTGCATGGGGATATCCAGTTTTTCAGAACCATTTGTTGGAAGAAAAAATGTCCTTTTCCCACTGAATGCTCTTGGTACCCTTGTTGAAAATCAATCAGCTATACATGTGAGAATTTATTTCTGAGCTATTCTATTACATTGGTCCTTATGTCTGTCCTCATGCCAGTACCATACTGTTTTAATTACTGTAGCTTTTTAGCAAGTTTCAAAGTCAGAAAATGTGGGACCTCCAACTTTACTCTTCTTTTTCAAGATTGTTTTGACTGTTCAGGGCTCCTTGAAACTCCATATGAATTTGAAGACTGAATTTTCTATTAATGCAGGAAAGAGTACTGGAATTTTGATAAGCATTGCATTGAATCTGTAAATCACTTTAGGTAGTATTAACATTTTAACAATGTTAAGTCTTCTTATTCATGAACATGGTATGTCTTTACATTTAGTTGTCTCTTGTTTAATTTCTTTCAGCAATGTTTTGTAGTTTCCAGTGTATAAGTCGTTTACCTCCTCAGAAAGATCTATTCTAAGTACTTGATTCTTTTACATGTTACTGTAAATGGAATTGATTTCTTAACTTCCTTTTTGGATTTTTCATTGCTAACATATAGAAACACAACTGACTTTTGCATGAAAAACTTTGTAGAATTTGTTTTTGAGCTCTAGTAATGGTCTTGTGGATTCTTTGGTATTTTCTGTTTATAAGATCATGTCATCTGTGAATAGAGATGGAAGATTTATATCTCCCTTTCCAATTTGGGAAATTGTGTTCCTAATATTTTACAGCTATAAATAGAGATCAAGAATTACATAACTGAGAAAAAAACAATGGAGAATGCTGAAAGGTAACACTGATTCTGATTCTGCAGGTGACTGAATTCTTCTTTATACCTTCTTATATTTTCTTAAGCTTTTTGCAATGAAATTTTATTTTCTTGGAAAAAAAATAAGATGCTTACCAAAAAAAGGGCAATGATAGGAGGTAGACATTACCAAGACAATAAGTAATGACCTCACACTAATGCAGGGGCTAGAGAATTGTTGGTGTTAACCAGTTTACATTTATTTTCATCCACCAGCAGTCATGCAAATTTGCGGCAGGTCCCTGCGCTTGAGCTGGCTAGATCTATTGATTGAGAAGTGTTGTCTCCAGAAGATACTCCTGCACAGCTCTCCCCACAGCACAAACTGTTCTGTATTCAAAATGATTTGACATGGCCCTGTAAGTTTACAAATCCTTTTAGGGTGCATTCTTTGCCCATTCTCAGTATGGTTCTTTTGTTCTCATTGTTTTGTAGCCATGATACCATTTGAAATGAACAATCAAACAGATGTCACTGAATTCATCTTCCTGGGATTTTCCAACCATCCCAACCTACAGGGCTTGTTCTTCCTGGTCTTCCTAGTCATTTATCTGACAACTCTCCTAGGGAACATGCTTATAATAACAGCCACCAAGATCAGCCCAGCACTCCACACTCCAATGTACTATTTCCTCAGCAACCTGAGTTTCTTGGACATCTGCTACACGTCCACCACCATTCCAGCCATGCTAATAAACTTCTTCCAGAAGAAGAAGACCATTTCATATGAAGGCTGCCTTTCCCAGATCTTCTTCCTCGTGACATGTGCTGGCACTGAGGGTGTCTTATTGGCTGCTATGGCTTATGACCGCTATGTAGCCATTTGCCACCCTCTTCAATACCCAGTCCTCATGAGTGTGAAGGTCTGCATTTTTTTGGTGACTGGGTCCTGGCTGTGTGGGCTGGTGAATTCTGTGACACACACAGTGCTGGCAACTGCCCTCACTCTTTGTGGGCCCAACCAGATCAGCCACTTTCTCTGTGACATCCCATTGCTCCTGGAGCTCTCCTGCTCAGACACCTCTCTCAGTGAGTCTGTGCTCCATGTGGCCAGTGCCACCATTGGCCTGAGCCCCTGCCTATTTACTGCAGTATCCTACATACTTATCATCTCTGCCATCCTTAGGATTCCCTCTACTCAGGGCAGGAACAAAGCCTTCTCCACCTGTGCATCCCACCTCACTGTGGTGGTGGTCTTTTATGGAACAGCCAATCTCAACTATGACAGACCCAAGGGAGGCTACTCCCTGGACACGGACATCCTGGTCTCTGTGCTCTTCTGTGCTGTGACCCCCATGTTAAATCCCATCATATACAGCCTGAGAAACAGGGAAGTCAAAGGGGCCCTAAGAAAGCTGGCTAGAGAATGTGGATTCTCTACTGAGTTCAGTGATTAGTTGAAGTTTTCATTCTGGGTAATTTCTTAATAGTAGTAAAACATGAACATTCTCATTGAAATTATAGCAGTGCTACCTCTCTATATAGGATATCTTGACAACTGTGATGCCCCATTCCACCAGGACAAAAGCTACTCCTGTGCCTTTACACCATGTGATCTCAACTGCCCTGTGTTCTCTAATCTGCTGATATCTTAGAACATTTTCATAATCTCCTCCTCCTGCCAAAAACCCAGTACCCATTAATCATCACTCCCCATAACCTCCCAATTTTGGAGCATTAGACAACCACTTATTTGCTTTCTGTGACTATGGATAGTTGTATTCTGGATGATTCATATAAATGAAATTAAACAGCATGTGTCTTTGTGTCTAGCTTCTTTCACTTAGGATTTCTCCAAGGTCCATTCACATTATAGCATACATTGGTGCTTCACTCCTTGTAGCTGAATAATTTCCATTTTATGAATATACCACTTGTATTTATCCATTCATCACTTGATAGACATTTTGGTTGTTTCTACTTTTTCACTATTATAAATAATGCTGCCATGAGCATACATGTGCAAGGTTTCAGTGGACATATGTTTTATGTATGTAGCATGTATACCTAGGAGTGTAATTGCTGGATCATATGATAGTTCTTAACATTCTGAAGAACTGCCAAATTGTTTTCAAAGTAGTGAAACCATTTGACATTAGTAAAAGCAGTGTATGAAAGTTCTAATTTCTATACACCAATATTATTGTATGTCTTTTTTATTATATCTATCCTAATATGTATGAAGTACTGCATCCATGTGATTTTCACGTACATTTTCCTGATAGCTAATGCTTCTAAAGTTTTTAATAAGTATGATTCTGCCTTCTCCACATATAGAAGAACTCATGTTGCTACAGTGTTTGAGCTTCAGACACTTAACTCTTGACCCTAATGTTTTTATCCTAATTTTGGTAAAGTAAAATACTGCAAGATTTTCAAAATTATAGCCTTCTCCCCATCCATGCCTTACAGAGCTTGCTGATGGCTCTGTTTTTCTCCTGTAGAACTCCATAGCAGCATGTCCTGAGCAATGGCAGGCCCAGAAACTAGGGGACATGGAGACAGAAGCATGCTGGTAGGGAAAGAAGGAAGCACCACATCCAGGGAGCAGCGCTAACTAGGTGGGGCTTGGGGCCAAGAGAGCAAGGTATGTGGTTAGTAGTGTACACAGTGCAGGACTCCAGACACACGCCCAACTGACAGAGCATGCAGTATGAGGAGCGTAAGGCTGAGGGGAAAACTCACCACGCTGTATGGAATCCAATCAAGTAAGCCCACACTCACACTCGCCCTTCTCTCCCTAAATGGGAAGGAGGAGAAGTCCGTTTCATAGGCTTCTGCTGCCACAACTTCTTTTTTTTTTTTTTTAATATAATTTATTTTATTATCATTAATTTACAATTACATGTGCAATATTACTATTATTAAACTACCCCTTCATCAGGTCCCCCCCACCAACCCCATTACAGTCACTGTCCATCAGCGTAGTGAGATGCTATAGAATCACTACTTGTCTTCTCTGAGTTGTACTGCCCTCCCCGTGCCCCCCCAACATTACATCTGCTAATCGTAATGCCCCTTTTTCCCTCTTATCCCTCCCTTCCCGCCCATTTTCCCCAGTCCCTTTCCCTTTGGTAACTATTAGTCCGATCTTGGGTTCTGTGAGTCTGCTGCTGTTTTGTTCCTTCAGTTTTTTTCTTTGTTCTTATACTCCACATATGAGTGAAATCATTTGATACTTGTCTTTTTCGGCTTGGCTTATTTCACTGAGCATAATACCCTCTAGCTCCATCCATGTTGTTGCAAATGGTAGGATTTGTTTTCTTCTTATGGCTGAATAATATTCCATTGTGTATATGTACCACCTCTTCTTTATCCATTCATCTACTGATGGACACTTAGGTTGCTTCCATTTCTTGGCTATTGTAAATAGTGCTGCAATAAACATAGGGGTGCATCTGTCCTTTTCAAATTGGGCTGCTGCATTCTTAGGGTAAATTCCTAGGAGTGGAATTCCTGGGTCAAATGGTATTTCTATTTTGAGTTTTTTGAGGAACCTCCATACTGCTTTCCACAATGGTTGAACTAATTTGCAGTCCCACCAGCAGTGTAGGAGGTTCCCTTTTCTCCACATCCTCGCCAACATTTGTTGTTGTTTGTGTTTTGGATGTTGGCCATCCTCACTGGTGTGAGGTGATATCTCATTGTGGTTTTAATCTGCATTTCTCTGATGATTAGCGATGTGGAGCATCTTTTCATGTGCCTGTTGGCCATCTGAATTTCTTCTTTGGAGAAGTGTCTATTCATGTCCTCTGCCCATTTCTTAATTGGATTATTTGCTTTCTGTTTGTTAAGGTGCATGAGTTCTTTATATATTTTGGATGTCAACCCTTTATCAGATACGTTTTTTATGAATATATTCTCCCATACTGTAGGATGTCTTTTTGTTCTACTGATGGTGTCCTTTGCTGTACAGAAGCTTTTCAGCTTGATATAGTCCCACTTGTTCATTTTTGCTTTTGTTTCCCTTGCCCGGGGAGATATGTTCATGAAGAAGTTGCTCATGTTTATGTCCATGAGATTTTTGCCTATGTTTTTTTCTAAGAGTTTTATGGTTTCATGTCTTACATTCAAATCTTTGATCCACCTTGAGTTTACCTTTGTGTATGGGGCTAGACAGTAGTCCAGTTTCATTCTCTTACATGTAGCTGTCCAATTTTTTCAGCACCAGCTGCTGAACAGGCTGTCATCTCCCCATTGTATATCCAAGGCACTTTTATCAAATATTAATTGACTGTATATGTTTGGGTTAATGTTTGGATTTTCTATTCTGTTCCACTGGTCTGTGGGTCTGTTTTTGTGCCAATACCAAATTGTCTTGATTACTGTGGCTTTGTAGTAGAGCTTGAAGTCAGGGAGTGTAATTCCCCCTGTTTTATTCCTCCTTCTCAGGATTGCTTTGGCTATTCGGGGTCTTTTGTGGTTCCATATGAATTTTAGAATTATTTGTTCCAGTTCATTGAAGAAAGCTGTTGGTAGTTTGATAGGGATTGCATTGAATCTGTAGATTGCTTTAGGTAGTATAGCCATTTTGACAATATTGATTCTTCCTAGCCAAGAGCATGGGATGCTTTTCCATTTGTTAGTGTCCTCTTTAATTTCTCTTAGGAGTGTCTTGTAGTTTTCAGAGTACAGGTCTTTCACTTCCTTCGTTAGGTTTATTCCTAGGTATTTTATTCTTTTTGATGCAATTGTGAATGGAATTGTTTTCTGATTTCTCTTTCTGTTAGTTCATCATTAGTGTATAGGAAAGCAACAGATTTCTGTGTGTTAATTTTGTATCCTGCAACTTTGCTGAATTCAGATATTAGTTCTAGTAGTTTTGGAATGGAATCTTTAGGGTTTTTTATGTACAGTATCATGTCATCTGCAAATAGTGACAATTTGACTTCTTCTTTACCAATCTGGATGCCTTGTATGTCTTTGTTTTGTCTGATTGCTGTGGCTAGGACCTCCAGTACTATGTTGAATAACAGTGGAGAGAGTGGGCATCCTTGTCTTGTTCCCGATCTTAGATGAAAAGCTTTCAGCGTCTCGCCGTTAAGTATGATGTTAGCTGTGGGTTTGTCATATATAGCCTTTATGATGTTGAGGTACTTGCCCTCTATACCCATTTTGTTGAGAGTTTTAATCAGGAATGGATGCTGAATTTTGTCAAATGCTTTTTCAGCATCTATGGAGATGATCATGTGGTTTTTGTTCTTCTTTTTGTTGATGTGGTGGATGATGTTGATGGATTTTCGAATGTTGTACCATCCTTGCATCCCTGGGATGAATCCCACTTGATCATGGTGTATGATCCTCTTGATGTATTTTTGAATTCGGTTTGCTAATATTTTGTTGAGTATTTTTGCATCTACGTTCATCAGGGATATTGGTCTGTAATTTTCTTTTTTGGTGAGGTCTTTGCCCGGTTTTGGTATTAGAGTGATGCTGGCTTCATAGAATGAGTTTGGAAGTATTCCCTCCTCTTCTATTTTTTGGAAAACTTTAAGGAGAATCGGTGTTATTTCTTCTCTATATGTCTGGTAGAATTCAGAGGTGAATCCATCAGGCCCAGGGGTTTTGTTCTTGGGTAGTTTTTTGATTACCAATTCGATTTCGTCACTGGTGATTGGTCTGTTTAGTTTTTCTGTTTCTTGCTTGGTCAGTCTTGGAAGGTTGTATTTTTCTAAGAAGTTGTCCATTTCTTCTATGTTTTCCAGCTTGTTAGCATATAGATTCTCATAATATTCTCTTATGATTCTTTGTATTTCTGTGGGGTCTGTCGTGATTTTTCCTTTCTCATTTCTGATTGTGTTTATGTGTGTAGATTCTCTTTTTCTCTTAATGAGTCTGGCTAGGGGTTTATCTATTTTGTTTATTTTTTCAAAGAACCAGCTCTTGGTTTTATTGATTTTTTCTATTGTTTTATTCTTCTCAATTTTATTTATTTCTTCTCTAATCTTTATTATGTCCCTCCTTCTGGTGACTTTGGGCCTCATTTGTTCTTCTTTTTCCAATTTCAGTAATTGTGTCTTTAGACTATTCATTTGGGAATGTTCTTCCTTCTTTAAATAGGCCTGGATTGCAATATACTTTCCTCTTAGAACTGCCTTTGCTGCGTCCCACAGAAGTTGTGGCTTTGTGTTGTTGTTGTCATTAGTCTCCATATATTCTTTGATTTCTGTTTTGATTTGGTCGTTAACCCATTGATTAATTAGGAGAGTGTTGTTAAGTCTCCATGTATTTGTGAGCTTTTTGATTTCTTTCTAAAATTTATTTCTAGTTTTATACCTTGGTGATCTGAGAAGTTGGTTGGTAGGATTTCAATATTTTTGAAATTACTGAGGTTCTTTTTGTGGCCTAGTATGTGGTCTATTCTGGAAAATGTTCCATGTGCACTTGAGAAGAATGTGTATCCTGTTGCTTTTGGGTGTAGAGTTCTGTAGATGTCTGTTAGGTCCATCTGTTCTAGTGTGTTGTTCAGTGCCTCTGTGTCTTTACTTATTTTCTGTCTGGTTGATCTGTCCTCTGGAGTGAGTGGTGTGTTGAAGTCTCCTAAGATGAATGCATTGCTGTCTATTTCCTCCTTTAATTCTGTTAGTATTTGTCTCACATATGCTGGCGCTCCTGTGTTGGGTGCATATATATTTATAATGGTTATATCTTCTTGTTGGACTGACCCCTTTATCATTATGTAATGTCCTTCTTTATCTTTTGCTACTTTCTTCGTTTTGAAGTCTATTTTGTCTGATACAAGTACTGCAACACCTGCTTTTTTCTCTTTGTTGTTTGCATGAAATATCTTTTTCCATCCCTTCACTTTTAGTCTGTGTATATCTTTGGATTTGAGGTGAGTTTCTTGTAGGCAGCATATAGATGGGTCTTGCTTTTTTATCCATTCTGTTACTCTGTGTCTTTTGATTGGTGCATTCAGTCCATTTACATTTAGGGTGATTATTGATAGGTATGTGCTTATTGCCATTGCTGGCTTTAGATTCGTGGTTACCAAGGGTTCAAGGGTTGCTTCTTTACTATCTAACAATCTAACTTAACTTTCTTGTTAAGTTATTGTAAACACAGTCTGATGTTTCTTTGTTTCTCTCCCTTCTTATTCCTCCTCCTCCATTCTTTCTATAATAGGTGTTTTATTATTTGCCTTTAGTTGGTATTTGGATGGTCTGCTTTCTTTGCTATGATTTTTTTTTTCCTCTAGTGACATCTTTTTAGCCTTAGGTGTGCTTCCATCTAGAGCAGTCCATTTAAGATATCCTGTAGTGGTGGTTTATGAGACGCAAATTCTCTTAACTTTCGTTTATCTGGAAATTGTTTAATCCCTCCATCATATTTAAATGATAATCGTGCTGGATACAATATTCTTGGTTCGAGGCCCTTCTGTTTCATTACGTTAAATATATCATGCCATTCTCTTCTGGCCTGTAAGGTTTCTGTTGAGAAGTCTGATGATAGTCTGATGGGTTTTCCTTTGTAGGTGATCTTTTTTCTCTCTCTAGCTGCCTTTAATACCTGTCTTTATCTTTGATCTTTGCCATCTTAATTATTATGTGTCTTGGTGTTGTCTTCCTTGGGTCCCTTGTGTTGGGAGATCTATGAGCTTCGGTGGACTGCGAGACTACTTCCTTCCCCAGCGAGGGAAAGTTTTCAGCAATTATTTCTTCAAAGACACTTTCTATCCCTTTTTCTCTCTCTTCTTCCTCTGGTACTCCTATAATGCGAATATTGTTCCGTTTGGATTGGTCACACAGTTCTCTTAATATTCTTTCATTCCTAGAAATCCTTTTATCTCTCTCTGCCTCAGCTGCTCTGTACTCCTGTTCTCTGTTTTCTATTCCATTAACAGTCTCTTGCATCTCATCCATTCTGCTGTTAAGCCCGTCGATCGCTTGTCTGATTTCTGTATTGTCTTTCCTCAGTTCCCTCACTTCCTCCCTCAGCTCTTGCACATTTCTCTGTAGGTCCATCAGCATGGTTATGACTTTTATTCTAAATTCTTTTTCAGGGAGGCTGTGCATTTCCATCCCTTCAGACTCCCTCTCTGGGGTTGTCTGGTTGATTTTGGTCTGAACCATATTCCTCTGTCTTTTCATGGCTGTATAATTTGGTCACTGATAGTTGCCACGTATGTCAGCTGGGCTCTTTAAGACTTTAAAAAGAGAAGAAAAAAAAAGAGAAAAAAAAGAAAAAAAAGAAAAAAAGAAAAAAAGAAAAAAAAGAAAGAAAAGAAAAAACAAAAACAAAACAAAAAACAAAACAAAATAAAAAAAAACCAAAAAAAAAAGCCCACCGGACGTAGATTCTGTGGGAATGCTCTAGGTGGCGCTATTGCCCCACTATTCCACAGCTGTGACTGTGCCGCTCCGCAGGGCCCTTTATCGCTCTGGCAGGGGTGGGAACGAATAGGAGGCTGTTGATCTCAGTGAGGAGTGTTAAGTATGGCTATGCTTCCTCAGTCGCCAGCTAAGGCGTCTGAAACTCCCCAGGACTCCCAGCCTGCTGGGGTGAGTGTGCTGGGGCGATCCGGCTCCTCCGCTGGGCTCCTGTCTCTT
>JAVSCE010015928.1:0-40629 GCA_032199065.1 Smutsia gigantea
AAGGTTTCATGTTTTCAAATCCTAACACATTTTTCATTGCCATGAATTCCTGATCCTTTTTGGTGGAAACACAAATGTACATTTCCCTTGCTTTTATTACTCACTGGGTTTTACTCACTATATCTCCAGAAGCTTCCTTTTATGTATATTCAAGCCCTGAAGATGCATCACACCTACAATAACGCTTATTGTGTCTTTCAAGGATGATTCAAACAATGTTTATCTGGTTTCTCAGCCTTGACTTTTAACCTTCCTCTTCTACACTGATACATTTCTAACTAGCGCATCTAATCATGTCTCTCTCATGACCGCAGAATCACCGGTGGCTCTTCATGTCCAGCTCCTCAAC
The DNA here is from genome assembly GCA_032199065.1 of Smutsia gigantea. Taxonomy (NCBI): domain Eukaryota; kingdom Metazoa; phylum Chordata; class Mammalia; order Pholidota; family Manidae; genus Smutsia; species Smutsia gigantea. The sequence continues at coordinate 350 of JAVSCE010015928.1, forward strand.
ATGGCAGAAAAGACCCTCCACGACTGGCTCCTTACCCTGTTTCATGCTCATGTCTCACTTCTGTTTTTTCTCTACACTCCAGCAAAACTATAAATACCATGCCTTTTCACCTCTCTATACCTTTGAATATGTTGATCCCCATCTCTGGACTGCCCATCTCTAACTTGTCTGGCAGTCTCAAGCATTCTTAAGGCAGATTCACAGACATGTCAGTGTTCCTGTATCTATAGCACCCACTGATTCAGCCTTACTTGCTAGACTTAAAGTTCTTTTAAAACCCTCTGAGGTTCAAATCTGCTCTAATTTTCACTACTTCCTCTTGGTAGGATGTAATAACTAAATGAACCTCTCCCTTCTGACATTAGAAGCAGCACTTGTCAGCTCTGGTTAAGAACTCAGCAATCTTTGAGACTCCCCACCTCTCAAATCTTCAGAGGACACTGGTCATTTTTCTTAAGAATAGTCTGACTTCACTTTTTGGGGACAGTATCCAGTCATAATCCCATTGTTGACTCTAACTGTAAGAATATAGCTGTACAGAATTTTAAAAAATATCAACTAGAATGAAGACTTCCTTAAAGATGCAACTTAAATAATTCAGCAATATCAAAGAACTATGCAACATTATAAAATATAGCATTACAGATGTAATACCGCATATACAATTTTTGAAGCACAAAACTAGGGAAAAGAAAATTATCAAAATGGCAACTATTGATATACCATAATTTTAACTAACCTTTTGTTGGACATTATGATATTTTCAATTTTCCTTTTAAAGTAACACAGAAACAAACATCTTTATGCACAGAAACTTGTTTTCTCTTAACTCCATTTCTTTTTGTATTCCCAGAAATGGATCTAGTAAGTTAAACAGTGGGTTCTTTCAAGCTTCTTGATGTTACCAAATTCCTACTATTCTTCCTGGAAACACACGAGAATTCTGCTTTATTGCACCCTCACCAGCTTTGACATTACCAAAACCTCAGTCAAAGATTTTTTTCAATAAATCAAGATTTTTTAATAACTCAATGAAGTTGAGTGTTTTACATATTTTTATAGGGTGGGAGATGACCTTGAAAAGACAAGAGATTTCGGTGGGCTTAGAAGAGACAACTGGACATAGTAGGTGAGACGAATTGCATTTAAGAAGCTTTTGATAATGACTCTTTTGTATCCAGGTTAATTACTTTCCTCAAAGATAATGTTGCATTCTCCATGATTTTTTTCCAAAGGTGGAATAATTGTTATATGCTGTCTCATTTAGATTTCATATATACTGTAAACAACTTTAAAACAGTTTTTTTCATCCTCCCTCAGATTTCTATTTAAAATATTTCTGTTACATTTTATCTCTTGCGTGCTGAATAAGATGGTTCATATTTATGGCATCTGATGGGGTCTACATAGCTTAATTATGAAAGAGGATGAAATTCAAATTTTCATAAGTTGGTGCCAATTAAACTATGTAAATGAGTGTTTCCTGCAGTTTCTGTTGTTGACTTGATTGCTTTTAATTTTTTTCACTAACTAGCTCTGTCTACTTACAGTGTAGGTGCCACACAGGGTGTGTTGATAAAATAAATATTTGGCTCTCTTTGTTGCTACCTTTTGAGACGTCTGGGAAATACTCATGCTCTTGTCCCAGAAATTAAATGAACATGTCTGCTGAGCCACTTGTCGTATTATCCCTCTGTCCACAGACTTGCAAACTTTAATTTTTAAGGTCTCTGGGGAAATGGTTCATTTAGTATGAATCGTAGCCACCAATCTCAGCCAGCTGGTCTTGTTTTTTTTCCCCCTAAGGTGTGTTCCTCCCTTATTTCAGTTTTAATAAGCTTGATTTGAATTAGAAAACAGGTTCTTTGGTCAGAAGTATTCGTGTCAGAAGATTGGCTTAGACCTATACATAGCATCTGCTTCACTGTCTCCAAGAGAGATGGATATTTTTGTTCCTTCTATTGGTCATTGAACCAGTTTACTAACAAAGTACTGTGACATTGGAAGGTTCAGAATTTATAGATCTGGGAAATGATTTTATGAGCAGTATGTCCATCTGCTGTACAGAACATTCACTTCCTTACAAAACATCTCTTTATATATATATATAACTAAGCATCCCAGGATTTTCATTTACTGTTATTTTTTGAATCACAATCTTGGCTAAATATGTCTGTCTTCCCCCCTGCTCAATACAAAACAAACTGTCCAGTTCCAAAGGCCAATAGACTCCACATAGCATTAGAAAAAAGTTTTGTCCAATCAAATTGCTGGTTACTGTACCGTGATAAATTAACTATCCTGGGCCTTGGTTTACTCATCAGTAAAGCAAAAGTTTTCAATCTATAGATAATCTTTAATCCTGAGTCCTGGCACCATGCAATTCTGCTGTTACTCTACCTGTGAGACAACTGGTGTTAGACCTTCCACATTCCCAGGACATGCCCTTGAAGTTCTTGACTTCAGGTCCAGGGTTTCAGGGTTCATTTCTAATACTTCACTCTGACAGAAATTGAGTGCTTTAAACTATTTCATTTAAATGGGGTGATAGGGGAGAGATGGTGAGTGATGGGGAGGAAGTTTCCAGCCACGGAAATTATGAAGGAAGGCCTTAAATCAGGAAAGATGTTGGCTTATTTGAAGAACTAAGAAAATCACTGGGACTGGGGCATAGCAAATGAGGGGGATAGACTGAGATGGGCCTGGAGAGATGGCCGGGATCCATGTCTTGGAACTTTTCCATCATGTTGATCAGTGTGACTCTTTTTCAAAGTGGGATGAGAAGCCGTTGAAAGGTTTCAAGTAGGTAAGTGTCATGATGTGATATTTGCTTCATCTAAGCTCCATGGGGGCTTTATGTCCAATATTTAATCTCCATTCCATATCACACTGTTTGGCTCATAGTAGGCCTGCAAAAATATTTGAAGAATAAATAAATGAATAAAAGAAGGAAGCAATCAGTGTGTTTGCAATGTGGAGAATAGATCAGAAGCACCTGAGGGGAGCGATTAGGGAGCTGCTGCAGCATTCCAGCCATTGGTGGCTCAATCTGTGCTGGATGCATTAGAGATGAAAAGTAGCAGATGTGTTTGAGAAGTCCTGTATTTAGAACCACTAGGACTTGGTCAGAGGATGGGAGGTGTTGAAGTTGACTCCAAGTTTTGTAGCTTAAGTAATCTGGGGGAGTGCAAAGATTTTGGAAAAGACCAAGGGCTTGATCTGGAATGTGATACATCTGGGATACCTAGGAGAAGATAGACAAGTTGAAATCTGAAGTTAGCGATTGGATATATCAGACTGGTGGTTAGAAAGGGGATTCTGGTTAGAGATATGAATTTAGGCATTGTCTGTGTTGGGGAGGAAGAATTTTCCTGTTACCCTTCAAGGTTCTTCTAGCTGGTCTAAAAATCAAATGGACATGAGGCAGATTAACAGGGGAAAAAAACCCCAACATTTAATTATGTGCACGGGGTGACCCAATAACAAAATTGAGACCCAACAAAATGACTAAGGCAGGTTGTTTTTACACATTGTAGACAAAGAGACAGTAAATCTGTGAGGAATTGACAGGACAAAGAAAACTGACGTTTGGTAGCTTCAATCAGTAAGGAATTCTAAATAGTATTTGGTTTGAGGTAGTAAATTAGTAAAAAATTAGTAAGATTTGTTTATGCTATTTTGCTCTAAATTCTCTGTCTCTGGTGATAAGGATGTCTCTCTACCTCCTGGTATTGGGAGGTGCCTCTCACATGGGAGATTTATTTCCTATTTGTTTGGGGCAGGGCATAGGAGGGTCAGAGCATCCCTCCTGCACCAGCTGTTTTTCCAGTCACTTTAATTCAAAGTACTAGGTCATTGTGGCACATTTTGGGGTGGCCTGCCCTGGTCCCCTATATCTGCAAATAGATATTTTAAAATAAAGTGTAGGCAAATGTTTAGAAAAGAGAAGCAGAGCCCAGGCCTTAGGAACTCAACATGTAGAATTCTGGCAGAGAAGGAAGGGTCAGCAAAGGAACTAGAAGAGCAGTGTCCACTGAGTGCAGAGGAAAGCAAGGCATCATGGGAGCCAATATTCCAAGAGGGAAGTCACTTGCCAAACTTTCCAGATCAAAGTAGCCCAAATGGGGACACTGGAAAGGAAACACACACTTGAAATGGACTTTCTAGAAGGAGGAGGAGGGGTTAACAGTGTAGAATTCCCCAGAGATGACTGGACGATGATGATGATGATGATAATAATAATAACTATTAATAAACTGATGGTAAAACAAAGATGAAAACCTAAGAAGTTGTCAAAATGGCCCTCCTGCCTAAAGCAATCTACTGATTCAATGCCATTCCTATCAAAATACCAACAGCATTCTTCAATGAACTAGAATAAATTGTTCTAAAATTCATATGGAACCACAGAAGACCCCAAATAGCCAAAGCAATCCTGAGAAGGAAGAATAAAGCTGGTGATGTCAGGGCTTTCTGCTTACTGTCGAAGCAAACTGGGTATTACACTGGACCATAAAAAAACATCAGTATTTGACCATTTTTAACTACAAAAATAGCAATTTCACAGTATACATTTCAGGGGCGCCCCTCTTCCATTCAGTGAGGAACATCTGTAATCACAGTTTAACCCCACCCCCAACTTCTCTTTGTCCTTCTGTTTACCTAACTTGTCTCTGTCAAGTTTTATTTCCTTGGCTTTTACTCTATAGCTCGGGAAACCACGGAGGGTTTTAAGCAGAGAGTGACAAATCTGATTGGGTTTTGTTTGAATGTCCCCCATGTCTGTTTTCACCCACAGCTCTTTGCCTAGCATGTGGTTCATGGCAGAGATTTGATACTTTTTATATACCTGAGAGGTTCTTTCCTCAACCGTGCAGCAAAAACCCCAGTCTGAAAGTATTTCCCCGAATAGTTTTAAATATTGTGGGTGTTTAAGTCTCACCACACAAATTCTATGACATCTTCAGTTTACTGGTCGTTGGTTTTGTTTCCAAACCATGCCTTTTGCCATTTAAGTGTACAAATGCCCTGAGTTACAGAGTCAAGGCTGGTTCATTATGATGTCAACACATACTGTGGCCCAGGATTTGGAAACCTGGCTTCAGAAGGTCTGGAGAATTCTTTGTCGCTGGTTTGCAGCCTCTGTGGAGTCACTAAAAACAATGCCTATGCATAGCCTCCCTGCTCAGAAGCTGGACTGCCCCTCTATCTAGGGTTTCTGTCACACCTGCTGGCATCCATGAGGTGCACATACAGCCTGGTCATCTAGCCATCAATGTCTCCTTCCATTTATGCCACTATGCGGGGTGGGCTGAGGCTGGGAAGAGACCTAAATGGAATAGGGAGAGACGGGATGTTGGTGTGTTACCAAGCGATATAGCAATCTGTTATGGGAAAGTGTGGTTTCGATAGCCTAGCTTTTAAGATGATTGATGAAGAAGAAGCAAAAAATAAACTGGTGATAAAACAAAGCTGAAAACCTAAGAAGTTGCTTCCATTTCAAGTGTCTGTTTCCTTTTCAGTGTCCCCCTTTGGGCTACTTTGATCTGGGAAGTTTGGAAAATGACTTCCCTCTTGGAATATTGTTTAAAAAAAAAGACTAGGGAAAAATCTAAAGTAATGTCGTCAAACTAATCATTTTTTTCCCTAAGTTTCCACAAATTATTTTTCCAAACGACCCAGAATGATAGGACGAAAAGTGCTTTAAACAATAGTTACTTAATGACATTCTCCTTGTCTGCCTTCCCAATAACATCAGAACAATAGGCTTTGAATCTGCACCTAATATGGAATTGAAAAATTGTAGACTTAGGGTTTCTGATGAACACGACCCAGCTGGAGTATTCACTGAACAATGGCAGGGCGGTTTGGAGAAGCCTATCTGGCCTGGTGTGGTTCTGCCACAAGGGAACGATGAGTTTTAAAGGACACAGCCTAATTTCTCTCTGCAGCTGGGTGTCACTGACTAATGAAAATATATTGGCACGCTGGTCACGGGTTATTGTTCCATGTAACTGCACCTCTTAGCTGGGGATTTGTAAGCAGGCCATGATTGAAAGCAATATGACTGTGCTCAGTTATTAAAATATTCCAAATACAGCCTGCCCTATTTATTGGAAACAAAGTTTGACAAGATTATGTTGATACGAGGAGCAGATAATGAAACATCACCATGCACAGGCACTGCCAATGTCAACTGGGCAGAATTCCAGTCCTTAAATATTTATATAGGAAAATGAAACACAACTACTAATACTTCCAGGAAGTGATACAGTGTGAAAGGAGAAATAGACAGGAGGAATAAATAGTATCTTGGGCTACTTTTAACAGGCCAATTTATCATTTTTATAAAATGGCTGCATGTCTCATTCACAGGAAGTCTTCAAAGAATGGGAAAGAGCATAATCACCTCTAAACCTTGAAAAATTAAGCATGCTTAAACAAAAGTGTCCCAAATCCCTGATGACCAAACTTATGTTTAAGAAAGACTTCATTTTTCTGAAGGTAGTGCCATGTAAACTGATATAAGCTATTAGTTGAACAATCACAAAATCTGGGTTTTAATCCAAGGTTTGCCTCTAGTTGGAGTTGTGGGGAGGTTGCTCGCTCATTGCAAGCCTAATTTCCTCACTTTCTGTCATGTCTAATCTCTGTATTTTGGGATCTGACAATACCTGTATCTTTTCTCTAAGTAATTTAGGAATGCATTTCTTTTAGTCAGCAAATTTACCCATTTCTGAAACCTGACTTCTTATCAAGTGTGCATCCATTCATACTCAAGAAATTGGCAAGGAGGGCTATGAACAGCTGGAATGGCCTTCAGCTTCTGCTCACCCCCTTGTCATCCTTCAGTTTTCCCCATCTCTGCCTTTTGCTCTTCCCTTTCTGCCACTCAGTCCTCATGTTCTTCATGCGCTCTGCCCTTCATCTTTTCTCCAGCTGCCCATTAGTAACCCCTCTCTGAGGTGGGTAGCCCAAGAGTGATTTCTGCAGGCTTGAGGTCTCCCTCCCTTCTGTTGTGGTGCAGACTGATGGAGCGAAGGCAATTGTACTTTCCTTAGAATGCTACTTTGAAGGCAAAATGAAAACCACTCAACTAAAGTTTAGAAGCCTTCAGAAAGCTGTTAAAAGCATCACATTCAATACAAAATGCTCTGAATTATATAGTCATAAGATATACTTTTTTATAAATCAGCACATTTGATTAACTGGTCATTTGGCAAATTGCTCATTTGATGAATTAATTTTCAATGACTGCCACTAAAGTAAAACTGGAACTTTTCCTTCTCCCTCTTTTTTTCCTATCCTCCAACAGGCTGTTTTTTTTTTTTTAAACCATCATCAGTCAACATTTAGTTTGTTGATGATGACTTCTGGTGTTGAACTGAATAAAATAATAGGCAGGAATGTCTGAAAGATGGAAAAAGAACATTGTTTAATTGCAGCAGTCTCCAAACTCTATTCCAAACATAGTTTTCCAAAGCCTTTTCAAGAGTTTGGCCTGAGAGCAAAGTTTGATTCTGGAGTGTTCTGAGGTTGCAAAGGGAGTTATTAAAAGCAGTGACCACTTTCAATTACTTTTCTGAGTGAGTCAGGATTTTCTCAGTAACTTGTAATAAAATAATGAAAAATCAAATGTGCAGACTGAGTTGTTGGCATCCGTAACCCCCAATTTCAAAAATTTTCAAAAATCTCATTTTTCTCTTTGATTGATGTTGTAAGTAAATGCTGCACATGATACTCCTAATTTTCTGCTAATAAAATGCAGCCTTTACCAGTTATATGTATTGAGGTTACATAAGATTTGATTCAGAGGAAAAATGGTTCCATTGCTTTAAAAAAATGCTTGAAAACCATTGATAAGATAGAGAAGAGGAGGACTCTGGCTTGGGAAAATTTCAGGCTTGGTTTAACATTCATACTCCACCAGTGATGAGCTTGGTGACCTTGAGGAAATCACTTAAAATTTTTGGGCTTCCATTTAAATCTATGAAATGGGCGAAAATGGAATCAATATCTTTTCTTAAAATGAACAAAACAAGCAAAAATAACCTATATGAGGATTAAGAATCCCAGGACATATTTGAATGTTTAAAAGGTTGGTGTGCACCACATCAACAAAAAGAAGGACAAAAACCACATGATCAGCTCCAGAGATGCTGAAAAAGCATTCGACAAAATTCAACATCTATTCATGATAAAAACTCTCAACAAAATAGGTATAGAGGGCAAGTACCTCAACATAATAAAGGCCATATATGACAAACCCACAGCCAACATTATACTTAACAGCGAGAAGCTGAAAGCTTTTCCTCTAAGACCAGGAACAAGACAAGGATGCCCACTCTCCCCACTTCTATTCAGCATAGTACTGGAAGTCCTAGCTACGGCAATCAGACAACACAAAGAATAAAAGGCATCCAGATTGGCAAGGAAGAAGTTAAACTGTCCCTGTATGCAGATGACATGATATTGTACATAGAAAACCCTAAAGAATCCATTCCAAAACTATTAGATCTAATATCTGAACTCAGCAAAGTTGCGGGATACAAAATTAATACACAGAAATCTGTTGCATTCCTATATACTTACGATGTACTAGCAGAAAGAGAAATAAGGAAAACAATTCCATTCGCAATTGCATCAAAAAGAATAAAATACCTAGGAATAAACCTAACCAAGGAAGTGAAAGACCTATACTCTGAAAACTACAGGACACTCATGAGAGAAATTAAAGAAGATACCAATAAATGGAAACACATCCTGCACTCATGGATAGGAAGAAATAATATTGTCAAAATGGCCATCGTTCCTAAAAGCAATCTACAGATTCAATGCAATCCCTATCAAAATACCAACAACATTCTTCAACAAACTAGAGCAAAGAGTCCTAAAATTCATATGGAACCACAAAAGAGCTGAAACAGAAGCAATCCTGAGAAGGAAGAATAAAGCAGGGGGGATTACAGTCCCCGACTTCAAGCTCTACTACAAAGCCACAGTAATCAAGACAGTTTGGTACTGGCACAAGAACAGACCCATAGACCAGTGAAACATAATAGAGGGCCCAGATATAAACCCAAGCATATATGGTCAATTAATATACAATAAAGGAACCATGGATATACAGTGGGGAAATGACAGCCTCTTCAACAACAGCTATTGGCAAAACTGGACAGCTACATGCAAGAGAAGGAAACTGGATTATTGTGTAACCCCATACACAAAAGTAAACTCAGAATGGATCAAAGACCTGAATGTAAGTCATAAAACCATAAAACTCTTAGAAGAAAACAAAGCCAAAAATCTCTTGAATATAAATATGAGCAACTTTTTCCTAAACATGTCTCCTCAGTTAAGAGAAACAAAATTAAAAATGAACAAATGGGACTACATCATGCTAAATAGCTTCTGTACAGCAAAGGACACCAACAGCAGAACAAAAAGGTATCCTACTGTATGGGAGAATATATTTGCAAATGACATATCCGACAAGGGTTTAACATCCAAAATATATAAAGAACTTACACACCTCAACACCCAAAAAGCAAATAACCCAATTAAAAAATGGGCAGAGGATATGAAGAGACAGTTCTCCAAAGAAGAAATTCAGATAGCCAACAGACACATGAAAAGATGCTCCACATCACTAATCATCAGGAAAGTGCAAATTAAAACCACAATGAGATATCACCTCACACCAGTAAGGATGGCCACCATCCAAAAGACTAAGAACAACAAATGCTGGTGAGGATGCAGAGAAAGGGGAACCCTCCTACACTGCTGGTGGGAATGTAAACTAGTTCAACCATTGTGGAAAGCAGTATGGAGGTTCCTCAAAACACTAAAAATAGAAATACCGTTTGACCTGGGAATTCAACTCCTAGGAATTTACCCAAAGAAAACAAGTTCTCATATTCAAAAAGACATATGCACCCGTATGTTTATCACAGCACTATTTACAATAGCCAAGATATGGAAGCAACCTAAGTGTCCATCAGTAGATGAATGGATAAAGAAGAGGTGGTACATATACACAATGGAATACTATTCAGCCATAAGAAGGAAACAAATCCTGCCATTTGCAACAACATGGATGGAGATGGAGGATATTATGCTTAGTGAAATAAGCCAGGTGGAGAAAGACAAGTGCCAAATGACTTCCCTTATTTGTGGAGTATAACAATGAAGCAAAACTGAAGGAACAAAATAGCAGTGGACTCACAGACTCTAAGAAGGGACTAGCGGTTACCAAAGGGGGTGGGTAGGGGAGGCCAGGTGGGGAGGGAGGGAGAAGGGGATCATGGGGTGTCATGATTGGTGCACATGATGTGTGTGGGGTCATGGGAAAGACAGTGTAGCTCAGAGAAGACAAACAGAGACTCTCTGGCATCTTACTACACTGATGGACAGGGACTGCAATGGGGTATTGGGGGGGTCTCAATAATAAGGGTGAATGTAATAATCACATTGTTCTTGTGAAACCTTCATAGAGTGTATATCAATGATACCTTAATAAAAATAAATAAATAAAAGATTGGTGTAAGTAAATGTCTGGTGCATTACAAATGTGGAAGAATAGTCTTCGCCTCTTTCAGAGTCATCTCATGCTGCTACATCACCTGCTCTTTTTTTTTTAGGTAATGGCCCTGCTTACCATATCACTCAGAAAAATACAGGGATCCGTGTAGAAAATTACCCAAGGTTACTATTGTAAAGTACATTCTCTTCCTATCCATGAGCACCTTGAAGTTGATGTTTACTAGATGCTGAACATACATGGTGAGGTTTTCAGATATCCCAGATTTGTAAATACCTCTCATCTATAGCATGTACCTTCCCCAGTAAAAGTCAGACTCCTCATGTGAGTTACTGCTTGAGCAATCAAGGCAGAAAATAATAGCCTCATAAACATTCAGATACCTCCTCGGCCTGTGTTTCTTGTTTGCTAAGTAGCCTTATTCAAAATTCCTGCCTTATACAATTAGAAGTTACTATGTATCTTGGACCTGAAGAAGCATTCTAGAAGGGCTGGAACCTTGGACATTAGATCTTAGACAGCTGAGGGCCTTCAGGGTAGGCAGCTGAACTTAGTGTTGAAAGCTCAGACTCCAGATTTTGAAAGACTCCAATCTGAAGGCTGGCTTTGCCCTTATTGCCCAGGCATCCTTGGGCAAGCTAGTGAACCTCAGGTTCATCTACTCTGAGATGGAGATAATGAAGTTCTAGGTCCAAATTAAGATTCTAGCTAAATAGCTAAAATCAGTGGGCTATTGTTGAATAACAATATTTTTCAGACCAATTAGCCTAACTTTACAAATTCATCAGTTTACCAAAAACTTACTTCCTCATATTAAATCTAAAGCTCACTGCATTTAATATTGAATGGGATGGTCCTAACAGCTTGGGAAGGTTTATGTGAAGTTTTACTTGACTGATTTTCATTTTGTCTTCATAACAGCATTTTAAGAAATATTCAATTTGTTGCAAACCAAGCCTGATATGGTGGTCTGATATTTTCACAAATACATTTAATAATCAGAAAAGTGGTTTTTCCATTATACAATATTTGAGAAGTTCAAATGGGATTTTTTTTCAGTTTATATAAAATGCCTTTGGATCCTCTGATATGCCAATTTCTCTTTTACTCCTCTTTTAACATTTGTAGGTTTTTTCATCAAATTTTCAAGTAGCATATCAATTTGGCCATTTTGAGAGCCAGATATTTGATAAATTGATTTTTCAGCACATTGGGCTGCTTCTATTAAGCTGAACAGATATTTCTTGAGGGCCTATGATGTGCTGGCTCTGGTTATACCTGAGGACAAGACAGACAGGTTCCTGCTCTCTAATTTTCCGTTCCAGTGGAGGAGACCCACAATAAGCAAAAGGTGATGACTGCTACGAAGAGAATAGGACAGGTTGTCAGAACAGACAGTGCTACAGTGGTGGGGCAGGGGGTTGCCATCTTAGAAAAGGTGGTTAGAGAAAGCTGCTAGAAGGCAAGGATGCTGAGCTCAGGAGAATGCCTTTGTTGGGATGATGGGTAGTTCTGAGCCATGGGGCAGGAACGGATTGGTGGGGTGATAGGAGAACAAAAAACAGTGGCCAGAGATGATACTCACATGCTTTGGCTATTTGTGGTTGAGACCTGTGCAGCCTAAATGCATCTCCTTTCATTGTGGAATGCTTGGGTTACCATATCACCATTCATTTAAAGAGTGGATGTTTGTGGATGTGTTATTTTTCCCCTCTTCTGTATAAATGCTAAATAGTGCCTATATTCAGGAACGCAGCGTGCTATGGGAACAAAAGATATATGTATATACAAAACAATCAATCAAGCTGGACAATTTTGGCAAAAGGCTTCCAGAATACACTTTCATTGATACAGTTTTAAACTGCTGTAGCAGCATTTTAGTGCCTGATTAAAGGGTTCATTTACTTCAAAGACTGCTTCAAGCCATAACCTTGTTGGGGAAAAAAATAAGCTTCAGAAAAGCTCATCATCATAATTTCATGGGTTAATCTTCATTCTAACAAAAGCATCAATGGATACTGATTATATAGGGATTTATATAGGGAAAAGGCTTTATTTCAGTGCAAAATTCATATATATTACCTAGAGTATGAAATGAAAGATAGGAAGAACACATCATAGTCACTCTGAAAATATAGGTGGGAGATGACATAGAATCATGCCTACTCCTTAGTGTAAAACTTGGCTTCCAAATAAATCACACAAGAAGGCTGAGGAGTCAGTTGGGAATTTGTCAGACACAGCGTTAAGTCAGTGTGTCCCAGAGAAGGTCAGTGAAGTGCTGGTGCCATTTGACAGTCTTGGGGGATTTTAATGGCACCACCTGTAAGCTTTATTTCTGTGGGTTGAAAACCTGCCTGAGTGTCTGTGTCACCTGGGAAGCTTGTTAAAAACAAATTTCTGGGCTTTCTCTCAGATCAGTGGGTTACAATCTCCAGAGTAGACACAATAAATACATCAACAAATACTTCCCAGGTGATGCTGCCTTATATTTAGAAACCACCTTTGCATGTTGAGACAAAACCAAATCTTTGCAAGAGAATGCCAGAAGACTATCTTGCCAATTATGTTTTCATAGAAGGATGGCAGGGGTCACTGGGGGTGGGAGTGTTAAGAGGGAGGCCAAACAGCAAGCCCCTGGCTTCTACTTCAGGGGAACAACTCCATTTTTATACATCTCAAACTCTTAAGAACATTGAAATAGCCTGGTCTTGTACTTAGTAGCATTAAGGTAACATGCACTCTGACAAATTGTGAGGATGACAGATGGTAGCAGAAAAGCTGTAGGATATTGTAAAGTGCGGCCTGACAGAGAGAGCTCAGGCTGGATTTGTTTAACTCCATGCAAACATAGGGGTGTGGGCTCTCATTTCCCCATCACCATTTCTCTCTAGTTGTCCAAAGCTCTGCCCTCTGCTGGGAGGGTCCGATAATTAAACTAAGCTCTTGATAGGGCAACTGTCCACATGGATTGGTTGAAAAAATATTCTTGGGATACAGGTCTGTCATTCTTTCTAGACCATTGATGAGTGATGTCCAGGCTGCTGTTCATGGGAGGTCGTTGCTGCTTGGTGACAGGCAGGGTAGTTATTATAGTTTCTTGGTGCAGGGGTGAAGTGGGGCATTTCCTAGTTGTGGGGGCTGGCTTACCCTACTCACAGCTCCCTGATTCTGGCAGTGCTGTCACCGGAGCAGAGGCCATGTTATTTCTTGAGTGCTGGCTCAGCTCCTTTTATTGTGGTTACTGGAAGTCTAGTCCTCTCATCGCTTTTCAACCATCTCTATTCCTGGTAGTGGTTGTGTTTTTCTTCCTCTCCTTGCTCAGACAGTTCTTTTTTTGTCCTTGGAATGAATAAACTGGCCTTTCTTCCATCCCCTTTTGATTAAGGCATGAGCTTTATATCTTGTTTCTTCAAGCCTCTTGAGTTCCCAAATTCCTAGCTCTTGCTTATCAAACATCTTGGATTTCAAAATAACGTCTCTCTCATGAGTATCAAAGCCAGAAATGTGACTTGAGTTCTCTGCATTTGGCCATATCAGATCTCCATGAAGCCTTAGTGACCATGGTATATTTTTACTGGATAGGAGGTCAAGAGTGATCATTAGGCTTAAAAAAGAATTTCTTTGAATAACGTTGGTTTATCCATCAAAATATTACCTTATTCTTGTGATACGGACCTAAGATTGAAGACAGAAAAAATGTTTTGAGAATGCGGTGAATAGCATTTTTAAGAAGCCAGTATAGTAATAATGTTAATAAAACTATAACAACAAATAAGAGTGCCTGGTGTGGAAGAATTTGAAATGAAGAGGCGTTTTATGAACAAAAGTTTGGATGGATATAGGATAGGCCAGAGTCACTACACCAGGTTTTGGTGTCAAACAAATGGAGAAAGCCATGTATGAGAAAAACAGTTCCAGCTTTATCCAAGAATTGGAAAGAACTATTACTCATGTGTCAAGCATATGTGCATTTGCAATTATATATGTACTACGTATATGCTGCAATTATGTATGTAATATGTATATGCTATAGATAAATCACAAGATGGCTATTCTCAGTCACTGACTTGTGGCTACAGTGGCAGGGAAGACAAATCTATTTTATTGTCTCTTCATGAATAAATTTCCTTCTATAGGAAAATTGTTACTTAATTAAAGCTTTATGCCATGGTCAGAGGTATTAGCCTAAAAAATGTTCTGAGTACTTGCCAAAGAGTATGAGTTTGATGCCATGAAATGCTTCTTAATAGCTTGCCCAAGAGAAACAAAATCTGTGGAAGGATTATTTGAAAGACATGGAATCCATTTTTCTCAGTAATTCTCAATGAGGCTCTGATTGTCATTTGGGATGTCAGAATTCTTTACTGTGTGTGACTTCCCTATCCACTGTAGTATGTTAGAATATTCAGACCTTGCTCACCAAATGCCATTGGTGCCCACCTCCCATCATTATGACAACTAACAATTGCCCTCCCATAGTTCCAAAGACATACCCCCCCAGGTGAGGTACCACTGCTAGAAAATCTAAAATGTACAAATTGATAACACAGAGAACTGACCTAAACTGATTATACAGGCAACCCAATAGGATCCTAGCTAGTATTAACTTTTTAAAAATCATGGCTCTACAAAACTTTCATG
Source organism: Smutsia gigantea (assembly GCA_032199065.1). Taxonomy (NCBI): domain Eukaryota; kingdom Metazoa; phylum Chordata; class Mammalia; order Pholidota; family Manidae; genus Smutsia; species Smutsia gigantea. Next base: position 15,534 of record JAVSCE010015928.1, read on the forward strand.
GGCTTCCCATAGGATATTTTTATTAGTACTATTAAACTCTGACCTTTCTGTGATGAAATTGGGAGATATTTTGCTCTCTAGTCTCAGCAGTAGTGCTTTTCCTGAGCAACTGGTTTAATTTTTCCACATAGATTCTGTGAAACTTGAAACTGTGTCCACTAAATGTGAAAATGGAAACCGTAAAACTCCTAGAAGAAACATAGGCAAGAAAACTCTTGAACACCAGCATTAGTATTTTTTTTCTGGGTCTGTCTCCCCAGGGAAGGGAAACAAAAGCAAAAATAAACAAGTGATACTACACCAAACTAAAAAGCTTCTGCACAGCAAAGGACATGATCAACAAAACAAAAAGGCAACTTACTATATGGGAGAAGATATTTGCAAATGACTTATCTGATAAGGGGCTAATATACAAAATGTGTAAAGAACTCATGCAACCCAACACCAAAAAGACAAATAATCTAATTAAAAAATAGGCAGAGGACCTGAATAGACATTTTCCCAAAGACAGACACATGATGTCAGATGAACAACAGACACATGAAAGCATGCTACTATCACTAATCACCAGGGAAATGCAAATCAATACCACATAAGATATTACTTCACACCAGTCAGAATGGCTATCAACAAGACAAGAAGTAACAAGGTTTGGCAAGGATGTGGAGAAAAGGGAACCCTTGTACACTGCTGGTGAGATTGCAAATTGGTGCAGGCACTATGGAAAGCAGTATGGAGGTTTCACAAAAAAATAAAAATGGAAATACCTTAGAACCCAGCAATTCCATTTCTGGGTATTTACCTGAAGAAAACAAAATCACTAATCTGAAAATATATATGCATCCCTATATTTATCACAGTGTTATTTACAATAGCCAAAATATGGTAGCAACCTAAATTTCCATCAACAGATGAATGGATAGAAAAATGTGGTACCTATATACAATGGAATATTTTTTAGCCATAAAAAAAGATGAAAGCTTGCCATTTGCGACAGCATGGATGGATCTAGAGGGTATTATGCTAAGTAAATAAGCCAGACACAGGAAGACAAATACCATATGATTTCATTTATATGTGGTTTCTAAAAAACAAAACAAATGACCATACCGAACTGAAATAGACTCATAAAAACAGAGAAGAGACTGGTGGTTGCCATAGGGGAGGGAGAGGGAGGATGGGTGAGATAGGTGAAGAGAAAAAATTAATGAGACTGTTTGAGACCTTGATCTGAGCAGCGGTTACATAAAAAAAAAAAAGCATCCATTTTCCTTTTGGCACTTGGCAAGCTTAGAGCCAAACGTATTGGTTTACCATATATGCCATGTGTTCCACCCCCATTTCTGGCTTCCTAATAGTTTCCTGAGATTATGTGCCCTTTGGCTTATATCTTTCTTATTTTTAATAGGTTTTATTTTGCTACATTGCAGGAATCTTTGTAAATGGCTTGAAGTCACCTTTGGACCAAGGTAAGATATAAAATGTATACATATTTTCACATACATACATACAGTTTATGGTGTGTGAAACTTGTGGGATGTAAATTTAAGCGTATTTGTGAGAGCCAAATAATTGTACTTTCAATCACTAATAACAGTTGGAAATCAAAGTAATACTTTATAGTTAAACAGCTAAAATAGGGAATTTCATTATCACAAAAGCACAATTGTTTAACTTGCTAATGAACACTTATTGGCACATAATCCTCATATGTGAATGAGCATAATTCCATGTTTAGTAGGAATCTTGTCAATTATTTTGCCTCCTCTATCTAAATTTTAGCAGAGTCACAAACTTAAAAGGTAAGATAATTTACACTGTGTAGCATGTTTTCTAATAATGTTAGTTGATTATTTTTACAAATTATAAATGACATATAAAACAAAGTGTTAACCTAATTATTATTAGTCACTTTTGGTTGGAAAATTTCAACAGCTAAAAAGAAACACTAACTTTCCCTTGGAGGTGTTCATAAATACTAGTTCTACTTAAGAGATGGGAACATTTGTGGAAAAAGTAACTAGTGGAGAGATGTGAAACATTCTTCCTTGTATTGGAAGACACTTTGAGCACAGTAAGTTTCACTAACTTAATCACTATTGGCATGAGGCATAGGACAGATGAATAAAGTTGAAAATATAAAGACTCAAGCAGTAATACAAGATGTTGTGTGCTTAAATGTTCTTGAAGGTCAGAATGCTTTTATTTGCAAGGATCTCTGTATCTTAGGGAGGAGAATGTTCCCCAATATTGATTTGAAAATATAATGGTTGGAACTCTATTTTAAGGTCACCGAATAACCAAATAACCAAAACCCCAAACTTTCTTGATTTCTCAGGAAGCTAGATGTTAGAAACAGAAAACAGAGAAAAACAAACTCTTTGAGCTAGAATTCAGGCAAAGCATTGGCCTGAAAGTGTGTGTGTGTGTCTATATGTGTGTGCATGCATGCCTGTGCCTGTGTTAGTGTGTGCATACATGTGCGTGTGCCTGTGCACGTTTTCTCTCGTCATCTCTCCATCTGCCATTGAAATGGTCTCTTTGATTTGGACAGAGCATGTCTGAAAATACAGCTTTGAAAATTCAAATTACAAGTTACAGGGTGTTATTAGGATGTTAGACTAGACAGTGGCAGAGGGACAAGGCAAACAAGTCACAATGAAATTCAGAAATAAAAAGATATGCTGCCAAGAAGAAAGCACTCACTGAGCTGTTAGCTCCATTTTTTTTCTCTTAATAAAATGACTTTAGAGAGACTGCTCAGCCAGAAAGGTAAACCATTCTTACAACTTACAAGTATCAGTCAACTGTAAAGCCAGCAGCCAAGACAGAAGGAAATTTATGATGAAGCATAGGATTGTCACTTAAAAGCCAGAAGAAAGTAAGAGAAAGACCATGAAGCCTCCATAGCCAAGTCAGTTATTTAGGAACTTGGGCTGAGCTTCTGGATTTGTCCCTCTCCTGAAGCTTCTCTTCACCTTTCCTGACTTTGGCCTACCTTTTGAGCATTAAAGAGCCCATTAGGATCAACTGGGGAAAGGAAAGACAGAACAATACTAACCAAGCCTGTGTTGCGCCAAAGATTGGCCCAAAGCAGTATGATTCAAAGGTTGAGCAAAACAGTCAGGTTCTGTCTTTCTATTTCAATTTTTCAGAACCAGATAGTGATCACTTAATCATTTCTTAATCTAGTGAATCTAATCTGTGTGTGCAGGCGTGTGTTTGGAGCATGTCTGGGATGTCTGCAAGTTGACTCGACCTACTTCTTGGAAACAGATTCTGCTTTGCCAGCCGTCCCTGTCAATGTGGGGCTGATACACAGATTGCTGGGTCGGGCAAGTGTATTTGTGTATGTGGACATTATGATGGTGGGGGGAGCGCTTTGTGGCAAGATGAAAGATTCTGCCTGTGTCACTCACCCTGAAAAATCTTTGGACATGCTATGTTAATTTTAAAATAATGATTGTTCTACAGTAAACTTTTTATTTTAGAGCAGTTTGAGATTTATGGAGCTATTGCAGAGATAGTACAGAGTTCTCATATACCCCATATACAGTTTCACATAGTAACATCTTACATTAGTATGGTACATTTGTCCAGTAATAAACCAATAGTGATACATGCTTATTAACTAAACTCCATATTTTATTCAGATTTCCTCAGTTTTTCTCTCATATTCACTTTCTGTTCTAAGAGCCCTTCCAGGAAATTACATTTAGTCATCAGGTCTCCTTAGGCTCTTCTAGGTTGTCACAGTTCATCAGACTTTCCTTATTATTGATGACCTTGACAGTTTTGAGGATTACTAGTCAAGTATTTTGTAGAATGTCCCTCAGTTGGAGTTTGTGTGATGTTTTTCTCATGATTATACTGGGGTAATGCGTTTTGGTGGGAGGATCACAGAGGTGAAGTGCCCTTCTCAGCACATGATATCATGAGTCCATATTATCAATAGGACCTCTCACTGTTGAAGTTGACTTTGACCACCTGACTGAGTAGCATTTGTCAGGTTTCTCTACTCTAAAGGTGTTCTCTCCCCCACTCCCTATCCTTTCCATATGTTCTCTTTGGAAGAAAGTCACTATACACAACACTCACCTAATGAGAGAGGAGTTATGTTGCATAAAAAGGGCAGAGTATGTACACGTGCTATTTGGAACTCTTATTCTTGAGAGATTGGTTTATTATTCACCATTTATTTATTTGATCATTTATTTATATCAGCAAAGATTCACAGATACTTGTACTTTGGGTTATAATTTAATACTACTTTACTTTGTTGCTCAGATTGTTCCAGATCTTTCATTTGGCTCATTTTCCCTTTGACATACCTCTATGATTGTGAGTTTTCTTCTTTTTTTTGTTTGAGCACTTTTTAAACCGGGCACATGTGGTGGATATTGTTTTTTTTGTTTTTTGTTTTTTTTTAGTATTTAACCAGTCTTTCACATGCGGAATAAATCCCAATTGACTGAAGTGGGTAATTATTTTTTGGATTTGATTTGCTAATATTTTGTTGAGGATTTTTGCATGTAAATGAGAGATACTGTTCTATAGTTTTCCTTTTTGTATTGTCATCTTGTTTTAGTATTAGAGTAATGATGGCCTCATAGAATTAAGAAGTGTTCCCTCTGCTTTCTAGGAGAGATTGGAGAGTGTTGGTATAATTTCTTTCTTAAGTGTTGATGGAATTTACCAGTGAAACCATCTGAGTCTGGTGATTTCATTCTTGGAAGGTTGGCATTCACTTTCTTTAATAGGTAATCTGAACAGCCCTTTATCTATTTCTCCTTGTGTGAGTTTTGGTAGTTTGCATATTTCATGGAATTGGTCCATTTCATCTATATCACCAAATTTGTGGACATAGAGTTGTTCACAGTATTCCTATAGTATCCTTTTATGGGTATGGAACAGTAAGGATGACCCTTTTTTCATTTCTAATATTGGTAAATTGTGTCTTTTCTTTTTTTCTTGGTTAGCTTGGCTAGAGTTTTATTAATTTTGTTGATTTTCTTTTTTCCTCAAAGAACTAGCTTTTCCTCTTGCTCTATTTCCAGTTTTCAATTTCATTGATTTTTGCTTGGATTTTTATTTCTTCTGCTTGCTATAGGCTTCAATTGTTCTTATTTCTCTAGCTTCCTCAGGTGGAAGCTTAAGCTATTGATTTTAAATCTTTTTTCTTTTCCAATATATGCATTTAATGCTATAAATGTCCTTCTAAAAGCTGTTTTTTGCTGCATTTCACAAAGTTTGATAACTTGTGTTATCATTTGTATTTAGTTTAAAATATTTTAAAAATTCCCTTGAGACTCTTCTATGACACACATACCTATGTGGTATTTAGAAGTGTGTTGTTTAATTTCCAAATACTTGGGGGAATTTTCCAGCTACCTTTCTGTTACTGATCTTTAGTTTAATGCCACTGTGGTTTGAGAACATACTTTGTATGACTTTTATTCTTTTAAATTTGGTAGGGTATGTTTTAAAACCCAGAATGTGGTCATCTTGGTGAATATTCCATGCAAGCTTGAGAAGAATGTGCATTCTGCTGGTGTTGCTGGTGTTGGATGGAGTCTTCTACAACTGTCAGTTATATTAGGTCAATTGACAGTACCACTTAGGTCAACTGTACCCCTACTGATTTTCTGTCTATTTGATCTAGCAATTACTGATTTGGTGGGTGAGGGATGGTAGAAGCCAGTGAAAGTCTCCAACTATAGTAATGGATTTCTCATTTTATCCTTTCAGTTCTGTCACTTTTGCCCCATGTATTTCGATGTTCTATTGTTAGGTGCTCACATGTTCAGGAATGTTATGTCTTTTTAGAGAATTGGTCTCTTTACTATTATGTAGTGTCTCTTTTTATCCCTGATGTTTTCCCTTGTTCTGGGATCTGCTTGGTCTGAAATTAATAAAGCTATTCAACTTAGTTTCTTTTTATTAGTGGTAGTATGGTATCTTTCTCTATCCCTTTACTTTTATCCTATCAGTGGGTTTTTTAAGGTTTTTCTTGTGGACACAATATAACTTAGTCTTGTTTTATATCCAGTATGACAATTGCTGTCTTGTCTTTTAATTGCTATGTTTAGACCATTTATATTTAAAGTAATTAATAATATATTTGGGTTAATATCAACTATGTTTGTTATCATTTCTTACTACCAGAGGCTTCATTTTTTGCTTTCTCTGGTTTTAATTGAGCATTTTATATATTATCTCCTCTTTTAGTATGACAATTACACTTCTTTTAAAAAACATTTTAGTGGTTGTTCTAAAACTTAAAATACACATTTTATTTATTATTTAAATTTTATTAAAGTATCATTGATATACAATCTTATGAAGGTTTCACATGAACAACATTGTGGCTTTAATATTCATCCATATTATCATGTTCTTACCCCCTCCATTGCAGTCACTGTCCATCAGCATAGTAAGATGCTATAGAGTCATTACTTGTCTTCCCCATGCTATACTGTGTTCCCTGTGACATACCTATATTGTGAGTGCTAATCGTAATGCCCCTTAGTCCCCTTCTCCTTCCCTTCCCAACTCCTTCCCTTTGGTAATCTCTAGTCCCTTCTTGAAGTCTGTGAGTCTGCTGCTGTTTTGTTCCTTCAGTTTTTCATTGTTTTATACTCTACAAATGAGTGAAATCATTTGGTACTTTTTTTTCTCTGCCTGGCTTATTAAAATACACATTTTGAACCAATATCAGTTCACCTTCAAATAACATTATTGCATTTCATTTGTAATGCAGGTGCCTTATAATAGTGTTTTCACAATTTTCCCTCCTGTTACTTGGAACATTGTTTATCCATATGTTATAATCACATAGTGCATTATTACTATTATTACTTTAAACAGTTATACTTTACATCAATTAAGGTAAAGAAAATATTTTAACTTCTTTATTTCTTCTTTGATATTCTTCCTTTCTTTACATAGAGCTAAACTTCTGACTTAAATAACTTTCCTTTTTCCTGAAGAAAATCTTTGAACATTTCTTGCAGGGCAGATCTGCTGGATGAATTTCTTGTTGTTTGTCTGAGAAAGACTTTATTTCACCTTCAGTTTTGAAAGATAATTTCACTGGATATGGAATACCACGTTGGTGGTCTTTTTCTTTCAACAGTTTAAATATTTCATTCTGTTCTCTTTTTGTTTTCATGGTTTTTGATGAGAAATCAGGTATAATGCATATTTTGTTCCTCTACAGGTGTTTTTATTCTCTGGCCTCTTTCCAGGTTTTCTCTTTGTCTTTGGTTTTCTGCAGTTTGAAGATGCTATGCCTAGGTGTATATCTTGTTTGGTGTTTATCCTGCTTGGTATTCCCTGAGCTTCCTGAATATGGTTTGCTGTCTGTCATTAATTTTGGAAAGTTCTCAGCCATTTTTGTTTCAAAATTTTCTTCTGCTCTGTTCCTTCTTCTTCTTTTGGTATTCCAGTTACACATGTTTTATCTTTCTAAATCTCTCCCAGTTCTTGGATGTTTTGTTCTGTTTTATTTATCCTTTTTTGTCTTTGCATTTCAATTTGGGGAGTTTCTATTGACCTATCTTTGGGCTCACTGATTCCTCAGCCGTATTGAATCTACTTGATGGGTCCACTGAAAGCATTCTTCATTTCTGTTGCAGTGGTTTTTATTTCCAGCATTTCCTGTTGGTTCTTTCTATATTTGTTCTTATGTTTCTCATTGTAACTCTGGGGGGAAAATCCTGGGGCAAAATACCTTTGAAACCAAAATAAGTCAAAGGGAGAAATAAAGTGGAAGAAACCCACTTTATTTCTTATGAGCAATCCACTTCTGCTCTGTCTCTCACGGCCTGGCTGCCGAAGAAGAGGCCCCCACCCAACCTCTCTGGTCCAGATAAGCCCTTGCTAGCCCTTGTAATTACCTATTGATACAGAGATGGACTACTCTACACCCCCAGGAAATACCCATTGTACGAAGATGCACTAAAGCCAGATGAGAGATTCTGGAAATATTGCAATTTTACCCACACTCATCTATTCTTGCATGTTATCTATTCCTTCTTTTAGAGCCCTTATCATATTATAGTTATTTTAAATACTGTCAGGTAAGCCCAGCCTCTGTGTAACATCTGAGTCTGGTTCTGATGCTTACTTTGTCTCTTCAGACTGTTTTTCTTGCATTTTGGCATAGTTTGTATTTTTCAAATTACCAGTTGGATACATTGTACTAGGTAACAGGAACTAAGGTAAAGGAGCCTCTGGTATGACCATTTCTGTTCATCTGGCTAGGAGCTAGAGTTTGTTTTACCTTTGCAGTGGCTATAGGTCCCAGAGGCTTAAATTCCTCCAGTGCCTTGTTTTTGTTTTCCTTGATGACTTTAGGCTTCCATAAGTACCTCTTCTTAGAGAAGATCTGTGTCTTTCAGCTCTTGCAGCTGTAATCTACTGTGATTATACTGGAGCCCTGTTGGCATGATGATAAGGTTATGGGGGAGGTAAAGCATTTTATGATCTTCCAATTAAATGTTAGTTTTTTAGTAAACCTGTGACTCTGATATGCAGTCATCACAATTGTTTCTTCATGTATACCTTCCTGCCCTCCCGATTAGGTGAGATAGAAGATGCTAGAGGGAGCTCTAGTGAGAGGATCTCTGGAACAAGGCTTTGGCGGTCTTTCTCCCTGAAGACTAGGCCATTGTTATGAGAAGTCTCTGGACATTCTTGACCAAGATGACTGTACTGCTCTGCCTGCCTGAGCCATGAGGGGATCTTTATTGGCTCTTCACCATGACAATCTAGTGGGGATCCAGGAGATAAACCCCATGAAAGTGTGGAGACCCTCCTAAGACTATAGCCACCAAGAGTTTCTTGGTCTCAGGCTAGTCCACACTCAGATTCTAGCAATCCACCAAAATTACTATTTAGTGTTCCAACCAGTTTATAACTCTAGTGGCTTCTGTTGCAGGTAAACAGATTGTCACTGTGATTCTCTTGATTTGCCTTTCTTCAGATTTCAGTGTGGTAGTTTACATTGAAAACTGAGTTCTCTGACTGGTCCCAGACAAGGCACTGATTTTTAGTTTGTTCAGCTTTTTGTTGTAAGGATGAGTTCTGAGTTCTTTACATGCCAGAGCTGGAACTGGGAGTCATAATGACTATTTTTGAGGATGATATTACCATAAATCTTAATAACACCTCAGAAAGATAGTTATTATTTTCCTTATTTTACAGATAAACAACAAATGAGGTTTTAGTGACATTGTTATAGTCCAAGATCATATGTCTGTAGGTGTAAATGGTTCTAAAATCTATATACCTTAGTTTCTTTGAAAATAGCTAATAAACTATCAATTTTTATGTATACGTATATTTTTATATATACATATATGGAAATGTTTCTTGTTTTTAAGTTTGTGCCTGCATTTTGGGGACCTAGAGAGCTGAGTTATAGTATTGGGTGAGTTGCTATTGGTTCAGGCTATTAATTTATTAGTTGATTCTTTTCTCCCCATTCCATTCTCTCATATGGCCTTCCCCAGCTCCCACCAGGGGCAACCATTGAAGAATGGTTAATATGTATCTTTTTACTCAAGTATGCTCTTATAAAATGTGTCTTGTATTAATTTATGTAATTGCTATTTTCTTATATTTTACTCAGTTTATTCTCAGCATTGTGTTTTCAAGATAGGTCTCTATTGCTCTAGGTATACATGGTTGGTTGGTTGGTTCAAACTACTGTATATTACTCCAGCTTTATTATTTTTTAAAAATCTTATATACTCATTACAGAAAAGCTTAAAGCCAAAAAGCTCATTGTAGAAAATAAGGAAATAATCATCACTGAAAATTGCATCCTAAGATAACCAGTTATCAGTTTGGTTCCTGTAAGATATGTCTTTGCACATATATAGAAATTGTGTTCAATTTTACTTACATTGGGCCACCCTGCACACATTAATTTATGACTGGTCTCTTTCATTCATCTCTATTTCATGGACATCATCTCATGTAACAGATATAGATCCACAGCATGGCTTTTAATCATCATGTAGTACTCCATTGCATCATTGCATCATACATAAACAATTCCCTCATTTATGAGTTTTTTGCTTTTATTTATTGAAATTTATTATAAACAGTACCTCAGTAAACAGCTTTCTGCAGACATCTTTTCCCGCTTGTGCAATAATCTCTTCAAAGCAAATACTTCCTGTCCTCTGCATGGATTGGCTCAGGTTTCACTCCACCAGCAAATCTGCCTTGTCTGCTGTTTTATGTTGCTCAAAAACTCATGAGCTAAAGTGACTTTACCTATTAAATTCTGTGAGTTCATAAGTTTATGAACATTGGCAGTAGAGGAAGAATTCACAAAAGAGGGAGGCTGTTGTTATCAGCTCTGTTCCTGTAAGTGGGACTCTGAAGAAAGATTTATGTATGTATATAAATCCATCATCTTTTATGGTGCCGTCTAGTGGAGCCATTGCCTTCTATGTAGGCTATCTCCCTAGTCGTGGCCCTGCACCAGGTCATGAGGGCACCTGCATGCTTACCTGGCTTTCTAGCATCCTGGTACGGACTAGACAGACACCAACACCCCCCCATCTCTCTCCTAGTTCATATTAGAATAAATGCAAATAAATAAGCTGTCAGAAATTAGTAGTTTACATAATTTGATTAAAGTTAGAGTTCAACATTAACTTTGCTGGAATCAGATTGTTATAAAGGTTGTTCTTAACACTGAATGTGCCAGAAGTATTTACAGGAACATTATTTTCTTAGTAGTTACAACTCTGAAAGATGAGTGCCAAGAAACCTCTTTGGTATATCTTCTTTCTCTAGATATTTTAGGCCAAGATTTGAAAACTCAGGAAATTTAGACACATAGTTTGGGTACTTATTGTTAAATAAATGAAATGTTTCCTTATTTCAATTTTCAACATGTTTGTTTCTTCTTTATAGCTGATGGAATGTTAATTCAGAGTTCTAATAAATCAAACTTTCTGGGTTTCAGTTTGCATTTTAGTGGAAAAGGGGACAAGACTTGTTCAGGAAAAGAAAAACACTTTTTGGGGGATCATGGTGGAGGCGAGCATGAGGTATTAAAATACTTAATGACAAACTGATTTTTAGCATAATAAGCCATACCTAATTCCCTATAACTGAAGTGTTAGTGAAACATTTTATTATGGTGATTTGTTATATGCTTTTAAAAAAGCCAATTTGGCTTACTATATTACATGGAAATAAGCTTCAATTTTTGAAATATTCAGTGAAATATTTGAATGCTTTTACATATTTCAGAGTAAACAAACAGTTGGAAGACTGCTGATTTTGCCATTTACTGTAATGGTGTATTTTTCTCTTGGGCCATGAGATAGTTAGGTTTATGATGTTATGAGGATCAAACTGGACCAGCATTCTTTTCCCCCCAGATATCATGAGATGTAAGGGACATAATATACTGTATCAGTATAAAGTATGCAATATAATGATTTGATACATGTCAATATTACAAAATGATTACTACAATAAGTTAACATCAAGTACCTCACATAGTTACAAATTCTTTTTTTGCCTTGTGATGAGAAGTTTTACAACCTACTCCCTTAGTGACATTCTTTGCCCTCCTCTTTGGGGATTACTCTGCTTTCCCGTTGTGATCTGGCCTGTGCTGAAGTCTTGTGCTCCCACCAGGGTCTGCACTTCAGTTTAGAGAGGACTTGAGGCAGTTTAGCCCCACGAAGAAAGAGACTTTCCCTTCCCCTGGGAAGCTTCTTCAGCCAGAGGTGCATATCTGACTCCTGAATGATCATTCTTCTTTTTGACCACCAGCAGTGGCCTTGCTCTTTCTGTTTGGTGCTTTTCCTCTATTGAGGGCCTTACCGCACCTTCCTCTGCGACTGGGTCAATGGTTATGGGGGGGTGTCAGGGCCATGTCACCTCGTCATCCATAAGACAGGATACATGACCTCTGCTCTTCCCACATCAGGGCCAAGTCCTTGCCTCCCTGCTAGAGAGTTCCTGGGGTGTTCTGGGAGTCAGCCAACAGTCCCCAAATCCCCTTCATGATATTTTCCATGGGGCTAAAATTCTCTAAGACCTTGGGCAAGTTAGTTAGCCTATGTTTACTTTGTAAAATGGGGATAATAAGTGTTTACCTTAAAAGGTTGCTGTCAGGGTTAAACAAGCTTAATATTTATAAAGTGCTTGGAGCAATGCCTTGGTCTTAGGAAAGGGGCATGTGAAGGGGTAGGGAATTAGTAATACCATCAAAATTCTGAGCTCAGAATGATTAAAGGCGCAATCCTGACATGCGGTTCACAACCCATTGTGACGCTGATTACTTGAGCAATTAAATATGTTACTCTGAAATATCCATTTTGGAACACTAACTTTATCACAAACAAGGGTTTTCTAAATGGAGAGTTAAAACGGACTGTATATGAAAATGAGGAATATGCAAATATAATATATTTTGCTCTTTTTAAACCAGGGCCATTTGAGGTTTAAGATAAAATTACTTAAAAATTATTGATCAGTGTGTTTCTATGCATCTTGTAGCTCTCATGATATAGGCAATGGTTTCATTTATGCCTACACATACCCCCCCCACACATAATTGTTCCTCTCTCTCAGCAAACATTTTCTCCAGCTCCCCATGTGCTATTTTGTGTTTTCCTATGTCTTTCAATCATTAGTTCAACAAATAATCTGATGTAAGAAACATGCCATGCCCATAAAATATCCTCAAATTCCCAACAAACCATTGTGATGGTCTTATTTTACTTAGAGAAGCAGAGGGTGAAAAAATAAACTGCTTTGCTTAGGTCCTGACTACAAACAAGTCAACTGGGGTGGCAAATTAGCACACTTGACTTAAAGGGCATCTCCTCCCTTTCTGTGTCTGTTAGCAATATGCCTGTACAGAAAAGACAGGTGTATTGTAATTCCCTATCACTGTGTAGCAAATTACTGCAATCTTAGTGGCACAAAGCAACACAAATTTATTATTTTACAGTTCTTTAAGGTCAGAAGTCTAAAATGGGTCCATAGGGCTGCCTTCCTTTCTGGAGGTTCTTGAGGAGACTGTGTTTCTTGCCGTTTTCCTTTCTCAGCTTCTGCAGGCTGTCTGCAGTCCTTGGCTCATGGCTCCTTCCTCCATCTTCAAAGCCAGCAGTGTAGCATTTTCAAATCATTCTCTCTTTCAAGACTGGCTTTCCTGCTTCCTTTTTTCTAAGGACCCCTGTGATCACACCAGGTCCACCCAGATAAAGCAGAGTCTCCCCATCTCAAGATCCTTAACTTAATCACACCTGCAAAGTCCCTTTAGCCACGTAATCATCACATGGCAGAGCAGCATAAGCACAGGTTCTGGGGATGAGGACATGCTCATGTTTGGGGGCTCATTATGGTACCTTGTACCTATCACAGATGCACTCCTGAATAAGACCTTCAGTGCCAGTCAGGCATTTAGCCTCCATGCCTTTCTTTAATATGAGTCTGTAGATACTAATTGTGATAAATTCTTACCAGTTGTTCTCACTTTCCCCTCTCTCCCCGCAAGTCTTTCCACACATTTAAACAAGTCAGATGACTTTTAGTTTTTCTTAAATGATGAAAATGCCCTGGAGTTTTGTGGGAAAGGATTTAATGAGAAAGACACCCCCACACCCTGTGTCTGTCTTTGACAGCTACATGAAGAAAGCAAAACTCAAGATGAAAGTACATCAGCAAAGAATGACAAGACATCAAATGATTAATGGGCCTTTGAAACTACTTGAAAAAATAGATATGTTCCCTATGATTTTTCCTGGGGGGGGAATTGAGAATATGGGTGTCTGAATTAGCATATTCAGAGTGGCCAGAAAGAGGTCTTTAGGCCAAGGACAAAGACTTCCCTGGCTCTGCATTTCCAGCCTTGAATATGGTGCCTGGCATGCTGGAGGCAATTACTAAATGATTTGTGAATAAATGACTTGTTGAAAGTATCCAAGGAAGAGCTTAGGTCTTGGGAAGGATTTGGCCTTTGAAATAAAACCTGCAAAAAAAAAATGATGGATTTAATATCATTAAGCAGGTTTGTTTCTAACTGCTGATTCACAGCCATTCTTCATTGATCCTGCTCCCTTGATGCAATAGAAATTAACTCCCTGGTGTCACTCTCCTCTGTCCTTCCTTGAAAGATGAAATCACAGAACTGCTTGTTTATTTTGCTCACATATTACTATTGTTTAAAGCATGATTTTTGAATTCATTTCTAGCTAAGTGAATTGATTTTTTTTTTTATTACTTGTGCTGAGCAGTTGACAGTAATGATTTATTGCATCTCTGGGATTTTGGCAGCTCCTTACAACTCATAGTTTAATTCACAGTTTCCCTAGTGGCTTCAGTGTCTGTGGTGTTTGCTCCAAGAGCTCCCTTAAAGTGATGCATGACTGGAAGTGGTGCACTCCTGGCTCTGTGCTCTGGCCTTGGTTTTCTTTCTGCCCAGCTCTGTGACCGTGGTGGCTGCAGTGGAGAAAACACTCATAAACAGAGAAGTCCTGTTGCCTTCTCCTTAACTGCAGCCTTTGTAGCTCTCTTCTGGAAGCCGGAGACTGGTCATCTTAAAAGGAGGCCTCGGTAGAGCTGAGAGAAAAGCCTAAATGTGGGCCATTAGCTATTTTTGTAAATAAAGTTTTATTGGAACACAGCCATGCCCATTCATTAACCCAGTGTTGATGGTTGCTTTTTATGCTGCAGTGGCAGAGTTGAATGGTTGAACAGAGACCCTATGACCCACAAAGCCAAAATTATAGGACCTTTTCATGAAATATTTGCCAATCCTGGTGTAGTCCATTTAATCTTCATGATCCGAAGTCGATTTTGGTAATACCAACACCATTTCTCAGAAGAGGAACCTGAGGCTCTGAGATGATATTTAAGATGCTCAAGGTCTTCCAGCTCATAAGAGGTGGAGAGACAGAACTGGAACTCAAGGAGCCTATCATATGCTCCCTTGGAAAGTTACTCAGAGAGTGCAGTACTTGCTAAGCCAGTCACATTAACATGTCCTCTTTCCTCCCACCCTCACAAGGTTTTGCTTTGTGAAATCTTGTCAGATTATGTAATTTAAATTGTCTAATGGCTTTATGGAACTTAGCCATGAGCGTGGTGGGTTTTAAAAGCTCTCCAGGTGATTCTAATGTACAACCAGGGTTGAGAACTACTAGTATAGACTTTTGTAAGTCTAGCGCTAAAAGCTATTGGTCATATTGTGAGGTCTTCCATAGTGAGTAAAGCACTAATACAATAGGAAGGAAGAAAGGAAGGACAGGTAATTCAGATTAGAAGTGCCACCCTATCTTGAAAATGTTGCAAGTTGGTTAGCCTTGCTGCAAGAAATGTTCTGTATACCATTTACTTTGTGATGATGAAGACAGTTGCATTACATTCTGGAATTAATTCTATTTGTGCATCACTATTTCTGAGATATATGTGTCTGTATTTATCTGTTTGCCCAGGGAGAGACACTCCTAGTTGGAGAGAGTGGAAACATTGTACATCTTCCTTGTGCATTCATACAAAAGCTGCAGTATATTTCTTCTACAAAATGGATATTTTGAGTTCCTCCATGTTTTAACCTTTACTGAAGGGCAAATTAAACCAGGGTTGATCTAGACTCATGGGATTTGTTAACTGACGGCTGCCTCATGGAATTACATCATAATCACAACTGGCAAATACTGAGCAGGACCTCACGGGATTTGGTGACACTGTTGGGGTGCCTCGGCTCCCAGGAAGAGTGCCTTCATTGCCATGCCTAGGAAAAATATAATCACAGCTGAAATTCCAAATAAATATCTCACTCCTCAGATTCTTTCCACTGTTTCTATTTGCACTGATGATGGAGCCAATGTTGTTAAAACAGCATGAGACTGAACGTTTACCCACGAGCCGAATTCCGCAAGCTGTCTGTACCGGCTGGTACATCATTCCAGTAAGAATAATGAAATTATTAAACATCAGAGAGAGATTTACAAGACGTTTCCTGAACTATCAAAGGTCACACTTGTTTTCTTGGAGGCTGCAAGAGGGAAATGGAACACGTACATACAATATCAGAGACATCAAGCAGGTGTAAGTTTATGCAAAAGTGGCTCCCCTTTTTCCTTTCTTAGACATAACTGTCAAAGGAGCACACGCATTTCTCTGCTCTGGCTGGTGGAAAGGAGATGTACATTTTAGAATTGGAACATGGGAGATTTATGGGATGTTAATGTGTCAAGTCTTAGTAACCTCTCGAAAAGGCCACTTGTGAAGTTAGACTGTCATCAGTCACAGAAACCGATGCATCTGTCTTCTGAAAATCCCTCAGAAACATCTTCCAGAAAGATTATGAAAGATGAAAAATCTCAGTACAGTGAAAAGGTATTCTATAAATGTGAACTTTTGCTGTGTCTGGCAACGTCTGAGCACTCCCTCAATTGAGAAATGGTGAAATGATACATGCATAGAATCTATTAAAGAAAATACCAAAATTGACGAAAGACAGCTATATAAGGATCAGTTATTGTATATTAATGAAAGTCACCCATCAAAGTGAGGCTATATTAAGTGCATTTTATTAAAACACACATACAGCAGCAAGATGCAAACTCATACTCAGCTAAAATTAGATAATGCTCCCTAAAGTCAGCCAAGCAAACCCATCTGACTCTAATATTATATAAAAGTGGTTTAATAATGATATTAAAGGCAAGTCTACCTATTGTTGAATGATATGGATGGAAAAGGATACAGTCAAATGTTAAGTCTAACGTAAACTGGAGATCTTGACTGTTGGCATCTTTTGCATGTCAGATGTAATCTGTATTTCAAGTTGGAACATGTTTTGTTGTTGTGTACACATAGTAAAGGAAATAGAAACCTCAGTTCATATGGGCTGCTTTAACGGAATCAAACAACCTATGACCAAAGTCATCAATTTTATAAGTCACATAATAAGAACCCAGAAAAAGTGGAGAAGAAATCCTTTGCTGTTGACTGGGTGTTGTTTGATCCTTCGACCTCAGCAGAGAGTGTGATGCTGATAGTTGCTGACATTTCCACATTAAGTCTACTGTGGATCACAGGTCCAAACAATATGTCTCCATGGCATAAGAAAAGAATTTATAAAAAGAGAGTGACAATTAGCAATGGACCCAAATGGCAACACAAATTTGAAAAATGTTCACATTATGTGTCCTTATCCCTCCAGTCCATACAGCTGTGTGGTAAATGAGTCGCCATCTGAGTTCCAGTGGATAAGGCCCCGTTATTTCTCTTTGAGTCTTAGAGAAAGAAGAGTTAGTTTGTGCGGCATATCACCACATAGTAGAAAATGTAAGTACATATATGAATGGAAAGGGTGATAAGGGCCATATTTAATTTCCTTTGTCATTCACTCTACAAAAATGTGTTGAGTACCCACTATGTGTCAGACCGCAGCTCATTGCTGGATGCCCAGTGGTGAACAAATCACCTCTCACGGAGGTAGGTACAGTAAGGAAGACAACTCTAAAAGGCATGGTCTCCCAAACAAATGAGAGTTACAAATTATAGTGAATATTATGTAGGAAAAGAACATGGTGTAATGAGTGAGATGAACAAGAGACCATGAGTTAGATGGCAAAGGTCTGGAAAAGCCTCTCTGAGGAGCATTTAAACTGAGGCCTGAAGGATAATTAAAGCATTTGCCAGGGGAGGAGGGCTCACCAGAACTCCACTAAGGCTTACCCAACTGTGTGACAGCTAACCCTTTTGTGACCGGCTAGACTCTTTCCATTGATGAGATCTGCTGCAATGTCAAGTTGTGACAACTCTCCAGTATTCTGGCATTTTTTTTTCCACTCTCTTTATTAAATCACAGTGTGCTGGGTGCTAAGATGTTTTCCTGAAAAGAAAAACGCTGGCTTAGAGCAGTGGCTTCCAAATCTATTAGAGAGCAGGACGATGATATTGGAATGTGTATGTATATTTTATTCTAAAAGGTAAATTAATCTTTACTAATACTTAATTTGTGGAGTATGTGTAGATAGCTTATAAATAAATGTATATCATCTGATTTATGTTAAGTGTTAAGAATATTTTACTGACAGGTGTGTACAATCAAAACGTTTGGAGATCATATAAAACAATGACTAACCAGGAATTGTTGTGCAGAGTAAGCTAAGCCCAGATGCTCTTCCTTTCACCTTTTCTTTAAAGGCAGCTGTTCCTCTTTCACAGCTCAGGTTAAATTCCTCTTTGGTAACTAGGGAAGCTTCATTCTCTGAAACTTTGACCCATACTCAAACTGTTTATATACAATCAGAGCACATCACATTCCCTGTCTCAGTCAGTATTTTGCTGTTTTTGTAGTACTGTCCTTTATTGCTTTCTAGTGTTTTCATCTGAAATGGTCTTTTTCCAAGTGGACATAGCTTGTTCTGGGGCTAGATTGAGTCTAGCACATTTTTATCTGATGTAGTGCTGGGAAAATGGAAAGTACTCTGTGGATACTTCTGGAATAAATCCCCTAGGACTTTGCTGTTCAAACTGTGGTCAGACGACCAGCAGCAGCAGCATCCCCAAGATTCTGCATTTTGACAAATTAACAGATTATTGTGGTGCTTCTGCTCTGGGGACCACACATTTACATTTAAGGCCCTGAACTGTGCTGTCCAATGCGGTAGCCCTGACCACATGGCAGCTGTGGAGCACTGGATACATGGGATTTTTAAGCTTGGTATGGAACAATGTAAATATGTCAATGATTTTAAACTCTTGAGAGGTTGCAATGATAATATGGGTAGATTGGGTTAAATGAAATTTAGCATGATGTTTGTTTTTACATTTTTAATGAAGCTAGTAGAGAATTTAAAAGTACATATGCCGCTCATGTGATATTCCTAATGGACCGTGCTGCTCGAGAAGATGCCCCCAGTTCTCTTAAACACAGTGCCCATTGAGAATCCAGTTCAGGTTCACTCTGCTAAACTAACACCAGGATAGGGATGCCTAAAAGAAAATTTGTAATTATAGATCGCAAAACCATCCTCAGAAAGACATTTTTCCTCATGGAAGCAAATACCCTAGAAATGCTACTTCTGTTACTCAAAATAGTGATATTCTGTCGACATTTCGGACTTCTGTATATGTGTGTGATTCATGATATGACCGTCCTTCTACATGGATGAATATGCATATAAGTATTGGATTGATCACCTGTGATTAACTTCCTGACAAATATGGTTGATGGATGAAAATGTTATTCTATCCAAGGCATAATGTCAGTGTTCCACAGTTCTTGGATATTCTGCTCCGAGTTTTCACCCTTTTTTTTCTCTCTGCCTTTCAGTTTTTAAAGTTTCTATTGACATATCTTCAGGCTCACTAATTCCTGGGCTGTGTCCACAGTACTAATAAATCCATTACAAGCATTTTTTTGTTTCTTTTACAGTGCTTTTAATTTCTAGCATTTCTTTTTAATTTTTTTCTTAGAGTTTCCATCCCTCTGCTTATGTTACCTGTCTGTTCTTGCATGTTGTCTACTTTTTCCATTAGAGCCCTTAGTGTGTTAATCATAGTTATTTTAAACTCCTGCTCTGACACTTCCAACATTCCTCCCACATCTGAGTCTGGTTCTGATGCTTGCTCAATCTCTCCAAACTTTTATTTTATTTTATTTTTTGCCTTTTACTATGCCTTATAATTTTTTTTGAAGGATGGACATGATATATTGCATAAACGGTATTGAGGTAAATAGACCTTTAGTGAGGCAGTGGTAAGGTGTGACGGGTGGGGAAGCATTCTATAGTCCTATGATTGGGTCTCAGTCTCTTACTAGGCCTGTGTCCCTGAACTGTGAGCTTCACCAGTCCTTTTCCATTACCTACCCGCTACTGCCTTAGGTGAGGCAGGAGGGCTAAAGGGGACCGGCGTTAGCTGCTTCCCTTCCCCCAGGTTAGCTAGGCTCTGGTAAAACCCCAGCCTGTTTCGCTGCAGTGAGGTTGTTTTTGTGCTCTCAAGAGTGTTGTGGTGTATTTCAAAATGGCTACTTTCCGCCACCCCTTGCTGGAAGCACCAGGGGTTTTCTCTCCAGTCTTCACCATAAGAACCTGGTAGGGCTCCTAGAGGGAAAACTCACAAAAGTGCCAGAGCTCTCATAAGACGAGGCCGCTGCAAGTTTTTAGCTCTCAGATTTGTCCACACTGAGCCTCCAACAATTCACCATTGACAGTGTAGGTTTCCTATGCCACACTGGTTCCCCTGGAAGTTTCCACCCTGGTGAGTTGTAATTTTCTGTATTTGCATGTCTGCCTCTCCATTTTTGGGTGGGGGGTGGGCAGCAGTTTGCCCTCTGGCTGCAGTTCTCTGCGAGAGATGTGCAGTGGTGTCATTCTCAGTTTATTTACCTTTTTTTCCCTTATTGTGTGGATGGGAATATGACTTTCAAATGCCTTACATGCTGGACTGGAAGCCAGAAGTTCCCAGTATACATGCTGTATAGCTAGGAAGGACCGGCCAGCATGTGTAGATCAGTGTGAGATAAGTAATTTTGATTCAGGGGTACGTTTTTCACTTGTTAGTCATTATTCTTAAATCGATAGACACGTATCATTATTCGTATTATTATTTACAGTTAAAATCCATGCTGGAACTATGAATAGTGTTTTTCTTTTATTAACTATGCTTCTTGAATTTGGCTTTTATGTTTTTCTTCAAAACCTTCTGCTGTTTATAGGAATATTGCATTCATTGTAAGTGGTAGGATTGAATGAGATATTGCAATGTATTTTGGATGTTCTTTTTTAAGGCTTCATAGTCTTTTTCTGTCTGTATTGTGTTGAGGGGGAGGAAGATGGAAGGATGGTGGATATCCATGGGTGATGGTTTCTTAGGTTGTCGTATGTCTAGAATTGTGGCTGGTGCCGGTGCTGGCAGCTGAGCTGATTTTCTGATCTTGGGGGAGCAAATCTTCTGGTATGATGCTGGGCAAGTCATTCAATCTCTATGTCCCTTGATGTTGTTCTCATTTGTAAAGTAGAATTAATAACTCTGGGGACTTCTTCCCTCATATGTCTGACTGTTGACCAGAAGACGTACACATGGCCTCTTCATGCGGCTCGGGCTTCTCACAGAATGGTGACTGGTTTCCTAAGGCAGCATTGAAGAGGGGATATTCCAGAGAGTGAACATTCCAGAAGCTCAAGGAAGATGCTACAAGGCTTCTTTTCACCAGTTCTTGGAAGTCACGCAGATACTGTTGTGGCCATGTTTGGAAAATTCAGTCCATCACGTCCTATTAATTGAGCAAGGTATGTTTGGGAGAACAGAAAGTCCACTCTGATTGGAATGCAGTGTTCCCTTGGGAAACTTTTACTTCTCCTTTTCCAGGAGCTGTATTCTAGGGAAGGACATGCTTCTGATTCTGTAATAGGTACCTTGGAGATATATTGTAGAGTCCATGGGTTGTGGAATCAGCAAGCCCTGGGCTCACTTAGTTTCTTTATTTTTTTGTATTCATTGCACAGATTCAAGAGAGAGATAATTTTACTATAAATAAAATAAAATATACAGTTTTATACATTGGATAGTATTTCTGTCCTGCCTTTTGTTAATTTTTAAGGGAGAGAGCATTTAATCTTCCTCTCACTCTAAAATAATAAAAAGAAAGTTACTGTTTCCTATGGGAGCTTTGATTGATTTTTTTGCTTTCTGACTGTCCATGGCCCTCACAAGAATATTCTCCATTCTACTTCTGATGCTTCAGAATGGATGAATGCATGGGTAACATTTTTCTGGTGAATATAGTTTTTATTTTAGAAATTTTTTTCAGTTCTTGAAAAATGGCATTAATATACTATTTTTATGGCTTGCTGTATTTTTTTACTTTGCTGAACTCTTCCCTTCTAATTCTGATAAACTAAAAAGCCTGCCCTTTGTACAGTGAAGGAGAGAAATAGTTTCTTTCAGTGGTTTTTGACATAAGTAAGTTTCCCAGCCCTAGTATAAAACCTTGAAGGGCTTATAGTAAGGCAGCCTTTGACCTGAAACCTAGAGGGCTGAGCTAGAATTATTTTGCGTCTTTCCCACGTGTGATGTTTTAGAATTTATTTTCCTAGATCTTCTTTATGCATATTATCCTCAGTTCTGCAAAAACACTACCCAAATGCAAAACCCCAAAATGTGACCTTATTCATCTTACTCCTTTATTTGTGGAATTAGTTACTTTTAATCTGATTCTTTACTTTTAATTCTATAGCATGCAACCACACACCTTTTATAATCACCCATCACTTGAGGTAGAAGCCAATATTATTGCTGAATGCTCTTAATGACCCAGATACATCGCAGTCATTCATCATATTTGTGAATTCTACCTCCTAAATATCTCTCAAATACAACATCTCCCCTCCCTCCTTCCCTGTCTGTGCCTTTCTCCTTCAGCATCATGGTGTAGTAATGAAAAGAATAAGGCTTTTGGAAGCAGTGAGTCCTGGGCTTCTCTCAGCTCTAACACTGACATAGGGTGAGCTTATCAAACGCTCTGATTCTCAATTCTCCATCTATAAGATGGGGATAATAGTATCTACCTCATAGTGTTTTGTGATAATTAAATAAAGGTCACAAAGCATCTGAAACATAATGACCCTTGATAAATGTTGGCTTCCCTTTCAGATCCTGATCCTGTCTCCAAAACTGTTTCACTGAACTCCACTCAGGATTGTTGCTTTGTTAACTTCTTTTGTCCATAATTAAGTGCAGACCTCCCATGATCGCTTTCAATACCCATCACATTATGGTAAATGTTTTGCTTCTCTTTTGCTGCATAGCAATGCAACCCACGACTTAGTCAATTAAAACAACCTTTTTATTATTTCTCATGACTCTCTGCATTGGACGTCTCCTGCTGGTTTCTCTTGGGATTTCACAAGTCAGGCAGCATCTATGGCTGCTGTATCACATACCTGGCCCCTTGGCTTGGATGGCTGTGCTCAGCCAAGACTCTAGGATCTCGGTCCCTCCACTTGGCCTCTCTATGCGATGTCTCCAGCAGGGTGACTAAACTTCTTGCACGGTAGTTCAGGGATCCCTAAAGTGTAAAAGAGAAGCAGTAAGGTCTTCTTAAAGCTGAGGCCCAGAACTGCACAGGTCACTTCCACTGCATTTTTATTGGCTACAAAAGGAATCATAAAGCTAGCCAGCTGCAGTGTGGGAGAGGTCTACACAAAAGACTGCTTATAGAGAGGCAAAGTGCATTGGAACACCAGACACCAAGCAACAAATTCCTTTTTATCCGTTTATCTTCTGTATTTCTTCCCAGTGTACTCTGCACTCCCCCAAGGATTTTGTATGTGTGTGTGAGAGGTGGTAGGTGTGCCATGCTTTGCACCTGCTACTCCCATTGTCTGAAATGCCCTTTCTCTTTATATAGATGTAAACCTTCTACTCATACTTTGTGACAACTAACCTGTTTATCTTGTTTGTGAGGCCTTCCGAAACTCGTGTGGAGGGACATTCCCACTGTGCTGTCTGGATATATTTTATATTACCAGATAGCATGTGTCAGCTTGTTTGACTCGGTATATCAAACTATATTTGAGCTTCTCAAGGGCATGGCTCTTTTTCATTGTCTTATACCCAGTGTTTTAGTTTGGCTTCTTCCAGAAACAGACCCTGACACAAAGCTTTGAATGCAAGTAGGTTATTTTGAAGGTGATTCTAAGAAGCAGTGTGAAGGAATGGGAAGCGAGACAGGCAAGGGAAGGAAGTCAATGAGAATGTGTTAATGAGCATGTTACTGTTCTACGCAACTGGGGCTTGATCTCACTGGGGACTTTGGGGAAGTTGTGTAGAAGCCTTGTCAGATTTGTTCCATGCAAGAGTGAAGAAGTTGGGATATTTATCTACCAACTCCCACCCATCATTGATTGAGGGGCATTAGCTCCTGGAATTTCAGACTTCCCTGTACTCTAGCTGAGCCCCAGAATACCCTCAGGTGCTTGCCAGAGCAAGCCAGTGGTGTGGAACATCATAGTGAGAGCTAAGGAGAGGGTAGTTGCAGGCACCTGGAGCATCCTCAACAGCCAATGCCTAGGAAATAATATGTAATCAATGAACACTGGTTGAATATCAATGAATAAGTGAGTGAACCTTGTAGGTTTTTTTTTGAGGGGAAATGAGGCCCCAATCAAGAAAAAATAACTTTTCTTAAAAAAAAAATTTTGTTTGAGAACATACCTTTTAAAATCAGAACTTGTTATGTCTACTAATTGTACTATGTATTCTTTTGTTATTTTCCCCTCAATACTTTCAGCTTTCCTGGCTAAGATATCCCATATAACATTACCGGAGTGCAGTGCAGTATCTGTTTGCAGAACTTTGCTCTTGAGCATATTTTACATGGGGCGGGATCCATTTGTCCTAGGGGAAGGGATTTGAGGGGCTTGTGGGAGCTGCATTGATGGAGATCTGTCTAAAGGTTTTGGCACAGGTTGCATTAATGCATTTACTGATTCATCATTTGTGTTGTGAATTATTTCACTTATACATTTAGTTCTGCCATTGACAGACTTGTGCAAAGATTTGACTACATTTTATCTTATTTCGTTTATAATAATTTTCTTCAGGCCACTTGTATTCAGGACCTGCAAAGCTACCTTAAAAATTAAAAGAATAAAAGTTCAAAAAGTTAATTCACATACCATGGAAACTCCAGAAAACAGTGATGTTGAGAAATGACACATTTATTAGTGTTCAGACAAGCACATCTCCCTGGACTTTTTAACATAGTTGGGATGTGACTTGATTTGTAAATTAATCTGTGCAGTAATGAGGCATCTTGTAAAGAAGCAGGACTCAAATTTGGGTGAATATCAGAATCACCTGGAAGCTTGTCATGAATACAGATTGCTGGAACCCATCCTTCTGAAATATATATTTAACATATATATATATTCAGATCAGTCTGAAGATCTTGCAGTTTTGAAAATTGCCATCTAAAAGTACTTAGCCTGCTTAAATGAAGTTTAGTCCACCTGGATTTTTAACTCTTTATGGGCCAATGCCATGTTTTGTATTGACTTGGCTTCCTATGTAAGACCATTACATTGCT
>JAVSCE010015929.1:0-79500 GCA_032199065.1 Smutsia gigantea
GGTGTGGCTGGGCCCTGAGAACACAGAGATGATATGTGGGGAGCAGTGTTCCCAACCCCTTGAAATGAGGCTACAAGCAAACCATTGCCATTTTTGTAGTATAAATCAGGCTGTTTCCCTGGAGATGAGTTGAAAAATGGTACAGAGAGTTTTCATTCTTACCCAGGACTAAGAGGTGCAGGGGAGTCAATAGCCTGGAGCACTTAATTAAGAAAGTATTTGGCCACCCTAAATCCTAGAATCGATAGCTTGTGTTAACCAGCCAAACAGAGTGTTAGAGAAGAAAGGCTGTTTGTCTGGATCTCTTTGCATTCAACGAGATTGAATTGAGAGCCTGAACTTCTCGAGTGGCTGTGGCACGAAGGCTCTAGCCAATCCATCATTCAACCGTCACTGATTAAGTTGTTGAAAACAATATTTCCTTCTGAAATCAGTCATTTAATTTAAAAATAATGTTAAACCTTATGTCTATATGAATAATTTTTTTCCATATTAATATGTCCCGTGCTTAGATTTGCATGCTAATTTGGTTTTTAAAATTATATTGAGAAATCACCCAGTGGATGTTAAAACCAGAAGAGATTTTGTTTGTTTGTGTTCTTTTCTCAGATGCAAAGAATGAAATTGATCATGCTTATTAGTTCACAACACAGTGTTATCATTGGTTCATAGAAGGTATTTTTCTGGTTTTATTATTTTTTCCCCTTCATCCTAGAGCCACACTCTCATTCATATACACATACACACATCTATACGTCATTGTAAAATGCTGACCATTTTAATTTTAGTTGTGTATAAGGATTAGTAAGTTAATATGCATATTATTTTATACATATAAAAGTTTATAATGTATATGTAACTTGTAAAGCAGAATGAACTGAATACTTGGGGACTCCTCATTCAACTTAAGAAAGCATTGCTGATACTGGTAAAGACATCCAAGTCCTCCTTATTAAGCCATCTTTTACTACATATGTCTTATCCATTTAAAAACAAAAACAAAAGCAACAGTTCAGCTGCTTTTTTCTGCATTCACTGAGGTGTAATTGACATATAATACACCCCACTTTTCTAGAGTGCACACATTTGTAAGTTTAGCATGCATATATTCGCAGGAAACCATCACCAAAGACAAGGTGATAAATAAGTATATACACCCAAAATGTCATTGTTCCCATTGCAACTTCTCCCTTCCACTTGCCTCTTCCCCATTCCCAGCAACTGCTGCTCTGCTTTGTATCCTCAATTAGTTTGCCTTTTCTAGGATTGTATGTAAACAGAACCATTCAGTGTGTGCGCCTTAGTCTGGCTTGTTTATTAAGCACAGTCGTTTTGATGTTCATTCACGTAGTTGGTGTAGCATTCCTTTTGGAGTGTGTTCTGTTGTGTACAACATATTCATTCACCCATTCACCTGTTGGTGGACTTTTAGTTTTATCCAGTTTTTAGCAATCACAGTATTACAAATAAAGCTACTGTGAATATTTGTGGACAAGTCATTGAATAGACATACGCTTTCATTCCTAGGAGTAGATTAGCTGACAAACAACAGTGCAAGAGAATTCCAGTTACTCCACATCCTCCTGAATATCAGTGTGATTAATCTTTTTAATAGTAGCCATCCTGATAGATTTATAGGAATGTGTCATTATGGTTTCAGTTTGCATTTCTTGAACGGCTAATGACACTGAACATCTTTGCAGGTACTAATTTGGGACCCATGAATCTTTTTTGGTGCAGTGTTTGTTCAAATCTTCTGCTCAGTATTTTTAATTAGATTGTTTGTTTTCATCTTAATGAGTTTTGAGAATTCTTCTATATTCTGGATACAAATCATACATCAGATCTATGCTTTGCAAAGATATTCTCCCAATATTTGGCTTGTGTTTTCATTCCTTTAACTGTATCTTTCAAAGAACATAAGTTTTTCATTTTGATAAAATGTAATTTACCAATTTATTCTTCTATGGATCTTGCCTTGAAGTTGTATCTAAAAAATGTTTGCCTAAACCAAGATCATAAAAATTATCTCCCATGTTTTTTATAAGTATTTTTTTGCAGTTTTAGGTTTTACATATGAACAGGTGTATGAGCCATTTTTGAGTTCATTGTTCATTTTTATATGTGGTTAAAGTTATAGATCAAAGTTCATATTTTTTACAATGAATATCCAGTTGTTCCAGCACCATTTGTTTAAAAGACTATCATTCATCTATTGAATTGCTTTTGAACCTTGGTCAAAAATCAATTGTCCATATAGGGGTGAATTCACTCTCATTGTGCTCCATTGATCTATTTGTCTATCCTGATGCCAATACTATGTTGTCTTGACAGCTGTCACTTTATAATAAGACTCGAAGCTGAGTAGTGTTAGTTTTCCAATTTTCTCCTACATTTTCAGAGTGTTGGCTATTCTAGGTCTTTTGCATTTCCATATAAATCTTACAGTAAGTTTCTCAATTTCTACCAAAATCCTTCTGGGATTTCTGATTGGAAATCAATAGATTACTTTGAGAAGCATTGACAATATTCCATCTTCTAGTTCTAGAACATGGTCTCTCTCTCCATTTATTTAGATCTTTAATGTCACCTGTCAGTGTTTTGTACTTTTCAGTATACAGTTCTCACAAATGTCAAATTTATTCTTGAGTATTTCATATAATCATTTCATGCATTACATATGCATGTAGTGCTTTTTTAAAATTTTGTATACTTTGTGTATTGATTTTGTAATTTTAATTCTTGCTAAATTCACTTATTATTTCTAGTTGCTTTTTTGTTGATCCCATAGCAGTTTCTGTGGAGGCAATCTTGTCATTTGGCTATAAACTAGTTTTACTTTTTCCTTTCTAATCTTGATGGCCTTTTACTTATTTTCTTGCTTTATTTCATTGTGTATAAAC
Source organism: Smutsia gigantea (assembly GCA_032199065.1). Taxonomy (NCBI): domain Eukaryota; kingdom Metazoa; phylum Chordata; class Mammalia; order Pholidota; family Manidae; genus Smutsia; species Smutsia gigantea. The sequence continues at coordinate 2,904 of JAVSCE010015929.1, forward strand.
TCTGGTACAATGTTGGATAGAGATGGTAAGACTGAACATTCAGGCCCTGATCTTAGAGGAAAGTGTCAAGTCTTTTTTATTATTAAGTGTAGTGTTACCTGTAGGTTTTCATAGATGTTCTCTACCAGGAAAGTTCTCTATTATTCCTAATTTGTTGTGAGATTTTACGAGTAAATAATGTTGGATTTTGTCTAATGATTTTATTTTAAATCTATTGAGATGATTATGTGGTTTCTCTTTTTCAGTCTATTAATATGATGATTTACATGGATTGGTTTTCTTATAATGTCTTTGTCTTGTTTTCGTATCAGTGTACTACTGGCTGAACATAAGGAGTTGCAAAATATTTCCTTATCTTCAATTTTTCTCAAGAATTTGTGTAGAATTGGTACTCCTTCTTCCCCAGATGCTTGATTGAATTCACCAGTGAACACATCTGGACATGGAATTTACTTTGTATGTCTTCAATACCAATCCAGTTTCTTGAATAGATATGGGACTGTTCAGGTTTTCTATTTTTTTATTGCTTGGGGTTTAGTAGTGTGTCTTTCAAGGAATTACCCATTTTCTCTAAGTTATCCAATTTATGGGTATAAAGTTGTTCATAATATTTTATTATTATACTTATAATTCCTATAGAATCTGTTCTCACTTCTCTTGTTCCTCATGCTGGTAATTTGTGTCTCCTCTCTTTTTTCCTGATCAGTCTTATAAGACATGTATAAATGTGTTGACCTCAAAGGGCAAGCTTCTGGTTTCATTAATTTTCCCTTTTGTTTTTCTGTTTCCTCAACCATTGATTTTTTTTTTATTCTGATCTTTGTTGTTCCCTGTTTTCTTCTTGCTTTGCTTTTTTGTTTGCTGATCTCTTAAGGTGAAACCTGAAGTTCCATTGATTTGAAACTTCTGAACTTTCAGTATAGGTTAGTCCCACTGTTTTTTTTTTCTTTTTATACTGCTTTAGCTCCATCCTTCAAATTTTGATATGTTGTGTCTTCATTTTTATTAATTTTGGAATTTCCCCTTTGATTTCTTCTTTCACCCATGGGTTATTTAGAAATGTATGATTCAGTTTCCTAATATTTAGGAATATGCTTTCATTTCTCCTATGTAATACCTAGAAGTGTTAAACTGTTGCACAGTGTTGATACCACTTTATGTTCCCTGTTATCAGTATATCCTGGCCAATTCTTGGTATGGTCAGTCTTTTCATTTTTAACAATTCTAACTGGTACGTAGTTGTGCGTCATGGTTTTAATTTGTATTTTCTTACTGGCTAATGATATTGCACATATTTTTATGTACCTATTTTCTGCCCATATATTTTTCTTTGGTAAATATCTTTTGAAATGCTTTGCACACATTTTTTTGGTGTTTGTATTTTTATTATTGACTTTTCCAGAATATTTTATCTATTCTAGATGAAAGCTCTTTATCGGATATTATGCTTACAAATAATTTCTTCTAGTCTCTTTTATATTTTCATGCTCTTAATAGTACCTGTCAAAGAGAATAATTTTTAATTTTTCATTAAATGCAATTTATAAGTTTATTCTTTTATGGATAATACTTTTGGTGTCATATCTCAGAACCATTTACCTATCTCAGGGTTACAAAGAATTTCCCCTGTATTTTCTTTTATTGTTTTTCATATGCCATTGAGATCTAAGATTCATTTTGAATTAATTTTTGCATATGATACTTGGTGTGTATAAAAGGTTGATTGATATTTGTGTGTAGATAGATGCCCAGTTGTTCCAGCACCATTTGTAAAGAAGACTAATTTTTCTTCACTGAATTGCCTTTGCACCTTTGTCTGAAATCTATTATTGCCCATATACATGGGGTTCTCCACTCCATGCCATTGATCAGTTTCTGTGATGCATAGTTAGCAATAGGGTTGCTGGGTCATAGGATGTATATATATGTAGTTTTGCTGTCACTATGCCATTTCTAATTTAATGATGATAGTTAATCTAGCAGAAACACAGACATTATTTACTTTTCTATTGCTTTAGATGAGAATAGTTTATATTTCTTATCTCAGAACAGCAAAATAACTTCTTCATTTAGATATGTCTTATAAAGTGAGATCAATGAAACAGTTTGCTCCCATGCACCACTATCCCTTAAGGGTGTCTAATATAAGCCAGATTCTGTGTAATATTTCTCGTGGTATGGAATAGATCTTTCTAAAAATCACTTTTTTTTCAGATAAATGAGATTAAGAGTGTACATGTATTGTCTCATGGAATTAGTAAATACAAAGTATAATTTTTTTATGCTTTGTAAATACAAAGTGTAAATGCTGAGTGTTTAAATTAGCTGAAAGGAAGTGTGCTGATGAGTAGTTGGGTATTTACAATATGATACCACATAATTGTCTACCTGAATTGACTACGCTTCATATTAGGCAAATGTATTTCAATCTTTCAGTACTAAAAATAATACAGTGCTAATGTCATTAAGAGGTCACCTGTTTCTTTGATTAGATTTTACCTTTAGAAATATTTCTTTGGCCTGCTGGAGTTGTTTGAAATGTTTATAAAACTTAACTCTTGAATCTTTATAACCAGGATAATAAGCACATAAAAAAATACTCAACATCACCTATCATTAGGGAAATGCAAATCAATACCACAATGAGATACCACCTCAATACCCATTAGGATGGCTATTATCAAAAACAAAACAAAACAAAACATGAACAGGAAAAAGAAAGTGTTGGTGAGGATGTGAAGAAATTGGGTCTCTCATGTACTGCTCGTGGGATTTTAAAATGGTGCACTCACTGTGGAAACCAGTATGATGGTTCCTCAAGAAATTAAACTTAGAATTACCATATGATCTAGAAATTCTGCATCTAGGTATATTCTCAAAAGAGTTGAAAGCAGATACTTGAACAGATATTTGTACACCACTTCTTAGCAGCTCTGATCACAACAGCCAAAATGTGGAAACAGCTCAGATTTGCATGAAGGGAAAACTCTATATGTATGTGTGTATGTATATGAGCATGCATGTACATAAGCACATAGTGGAATATTGTTCAGCCTTAACAAGGAATGAAGTTTTCACCCATGCTATAACATGGATGAACCATTATGCTAAGTGAAATAAGCCAGTCACAAAAGGACAAATACTATGATCCCACTTCTATGAGGTACCTGAAACAGTCAAATTCATAGGGACAGAGAGTAGAACAGTGGTTACCAGGGACTGGGGAGAAGAGAAAATGAGGAGTTAGCATTTACAAAGTTTCAATTTGGGAAGATGAAAAGTTTCTGGGGATGGATGGTGGTGATAGCTACATAACAATGTGAAAGTAATTAACATTGCTGAATTAAATATGTTTAAAACAGTAAATTTTATGTTACTGATATTTTAAATATATAGACACAGACCAAATGACCTTTTTCTGTCTACATAATTTTAATAAATGACTGGATATAGTAAAAAATAATAGCATCTCTGGGGACTTATCATGCCCCTATTTTTAAGCAATTTAAAAAAAATGATAAAAATAAATAAAACATACACCTGCTAGCTTTGTGGAAATCAAATATCAAATATCAAATTATATTAGCTACCCTTTCGTGCAGATAATGAATTCTGGTAGAGAAAAAATAATTCTGGCATTAATATCTTTGTTGCCATTAATAATTGCCATGTGCATGGCTGTTGCATAGTGTTGTCAGATGAAAGACAAATGTGAAATTCAGATTTAACTGAGTGCCTTGTATTTTTATTTGCCAAATCTGGCAACCCTACTCTTGAGTCATTTGGCTTGGATTATTGATGCTTTCCCATAATTCATAATCATAATAACTCGTCTTAGCTACTTTAAACTACTGCGTTAAACTTTCTGAATCATTAACTGAATATGTTGGGGGTTGAGTTTGTTGTCCTCGGTTCTTGTTCCCACCACAACAAAGAATTGAAGGGCAGGTACATGGAAGTGAAGCAGAGAAAAAGGTTTATTTGAACACACTCCAGGGGAGGAGAGGGCCAGAGTCAAGGTAGACAAAGGCAGGTTTACTTAAATAAAGCAGAGAGGAAGGAAAAACAGAGGGAAGAATGGGAAGCTCATGTAACTCCTGCTCGGCATTGGGCACATCCCCTGCCAACTCCTAAAGCCAGTGTCCCCTGGGATCCAGTGTCCGCTTGGATCTGCACTGCATGGGAACTAAGTCCCTACCACCTCAGGGTTTGGGGGAGCTCCAGAGCACTGGATGGAGTGAGATTATTTTCTGGGAGCTTCCCAAAGGCAAAGAAAAGAGATTTTCAGGCAGGCTGCCAAGGAGCTACATGTATAGCTACAGTTCTGTTTGGGTCACCCAGACAATGGGAACTTACAAGCTCCAGATCAGAGCTCTCAGCAGCCCCTCCTTATCTGAAGTAGAACAGAGACGGTGACACACTTGAAGAATGGCAAGAGCGGGCAGCCTTAGAGAGTATGTGAGCTTAAAGGTTTGAGGTCTGGAGTTTTATAGGGCCTTGTGGGTAAGGGTCAGCATAAGGCATGATGTGTACAGGTGATTCTTAATTCCTTTGAAGTCTTGTCTTAATAATCGGGTTATTTACATGACTGTGTTGGCCTGATCACAGCATACTTTGTCCACATAGGTTTATTTACACCTCTGAGGTCTGCCTACTGCTCTGGTTACCAAGTTTCCTGATTAGGGGCTGGAGGTTCAACTAATTAACTCATTAACTCTGTGATTCCTTTCTGGCTCTCTAGTATTATCTGTTTAACTCTTTAAGTCCCTTTTAGTGGGTTTTACTGGCCTATTCTCCCACACATATCTACTTTTCTGCCTAACATATTCATTGAATTAATGGAATAAAAAAATTCCCATTGGCTGTTCAGGTATTTCCTAGCTCAATTCCTAGCCACTGTGAGAACTAGTTTCTTGTTTTGAAAAGTTGCAATGCAGTCAGATCAATTACCATTTTTAGCACATAGGAAATAAAATAATTTCAATTTAAAAAAACATTAGGTTTCCTACTGGCATTTTCTTTTTAATAGCTCTTGGTGTCAATGCACTCTGTTTTGTAAAGTAGAAGTGATAATGACTATAAGGTGCGAAGCATGGCAGAAGAGAATTTTAAAGATTTTGTTTGTTTTTAAGGAAAAAATGGCAGAAAAGGGAGAAAAGGATTATTTTTAAACAGATAAGATTTCACCCTGGAAAACCTACAAAATCATTTGAAACTATTGGATTCTGTTGGCAAAGCAAACTACCAATTGTAGAATACCACAGTAAAACTTAAGAGTTCTACTGTGAATGTAGCATAAGGACTTGGTTTCAAAATCCAATTCTAAATATAGAATGATGAAGACCTGCCTTGGCAACAGTTTATGTGAAAAGCAGCTAGGGTTTTAGTTGATCCCAAGTTCAGTATGAGACAACAGTGTGGCAAGACTATAAAAATGTGCCTGTAACCTCCCCTTAATTAATCAAAGTACTGTCCAAGGAGGTGTAGCCTGGAGCCAAGTCTGGCCCGTGGAAAGCTCCAAATAGATATTTGTGGAACCAATTGGATGCATTGTACACCGAATTGGATAGTGAACTTCTAAAAAATGTCAGTTCAGGACAAAACCTGACCTTATGAGGTGCATTGCCAAACAGAGTGGCCACAGGGATCTGTTAGGGAATTGAGGAGTCTGGAGGCACTGTTTCGGTGAGGGAAGCTCAGGAGAACCCCTGGAATGTGGCCCCCTGGGAATGTGCTCACGCTCTTTAGCTACTTAGGGGCTCTCAGGTAGAAATGCTAGTGCGTCTATTTACATTACTCCAGAGGGCAAAGTTAGAACAGTAGTTACTGTAAAGAATATCAAAAGGACAAATAATGTAGCCATTAACCAAACATCAGTCATATATATGCCTCTGGTAATTTTTAATAAAGTTGATGGTTTAAAGAGCCAGCTGGCCTCTGCTCATGCTGACCAGATGTGGAGGGGTGGTGGAAGGAGGCTGACCACTTCTTAGCTGTGTGAAACTGCACAACATTCTCTGATCTTCCCTTTACTCAACTTAGAATATGAGGATGATAATACCTGCTTGGCAGCATTTGGGCGAGGCCAAGTAAATTTGTATGAGAAATATCTGGTGTATAGTAGAAATACTTTAGAAAGTAAGTTCCACATAGGAGCTTTATCTATGTCTTGGCATGGGTGGTACTTATATGACTGTTGACTTTGTGATAATCCATTGAGTTATTTTGTATACTTTTCTGTATGTCTGTGTAGCATAAAAAATAATAGAAATAATAAAAATTATTCAAAAAAATCTTAAACCTGAAAATATTGAGTACAATAGCCTTTACATAATAAGATGTCTTTGTTAAAATTTTAATTTTGTATACCCATATTCATAACAACATTATTCACAATAGCCAAAAGATGGAAATAACCCAAGTGTCCATTGACAGGTTAATTGATAAGCCACTGAGGTGGATACATACAATGGAATATTATTTAGCCTTAAAAGTAAGGAAGTTCTGACACATGCTACATTATAGATGAACCTTGAGGACATTATGCTGACTGAACTAATTCAGACACAACAAGGTAACCACTGTATGATTCCACCTAGATGAGATATCTATGATAACTAAAATCACGAAAAGAGAGAGTAGAATGGTAGTTGCCAGGGATTGTGGGGAGGGGGAAATGGGGTGTTGTTTAATAGATACAGGACGTTGATTTGCAAACTGGAGATTGGATAAATCTGAATTCAAAGTGAATATACTTAGCAGTCCTGAACTGTATATTTATAAAATGGTTAAAATGATCATTTTTATGTTATGTATATATTACCCCAATTAGAAACATTAATTTTACTTCATTTCAGCAGAAAAAGAATCCTTTTCATGTAAATACATGAATAATTCTTTTGTTTGATAGTATAGGTTAGTCGGGAGAATTTTAAGGTATGCCTGTGATATCATACATGTTAAAGAATATCTTTCAGAATTGTAATTTCTTCTGGAATTTACTAAATGTAACATTAATTTCCAAAGTAATGCATATGCTGCAGTATTTAAAAGTATCTGAGTTAGTATTGCTAACCTAAATATCTTTGACCTCTCTGAGTTCTGGAGATGCATTCAGGAAACTCCTTGCATCCTCTGAAACTGTATGCATACGGTTATGGTATGTGTGTGTACATCTTTCAGGAAAGAGACTGCATAGTTTTGATCTGATCCTTGAAGGCTCTACAACCTCTGAAAGATCAAGAACCACATATGTAAATGAGCTTCATGGAAGCTCCTGAGATAGTTGTTTCACCATTTGGGACTGTTAGAGGTGCATGTCCCCTGTCGGCCTGTACACTTCTCCTAAGGAGTAATTAATAATGGCATGCCATCCACTTGGCAGACACAGGTGATATGTTGCCAGGGTCAGCCTGCACCGGGACTGCTCAGCATCTCCATCAGCGACTGGAATGATGGAACAGGTACATGCTCACCTCGTATGAGGATGTCGTAAAGTCAGATGGGGTTGCAAAACGTAGGGGGATAGGATCAGAATTCCAAATGCTCTTGACAGGTTGGAGAAATGAATACAAGCCATTTGCAATGAGGTCAACAAAGACAAGAGCAGAAGAATAAAAGTCAGGGATATAATGGAAAGACCTGGCTAAGGAAGAGCCGAATACCAAGAATTCCAAAGCTTGTGAACCACAGGCTGAGGGTGAAGATAAAGGTACAACTTCCATGGTATCTGCTACTGAGAGGAGCAAAACTAAGAGAAACAGGCATTTTATTTGCCAGAGATGATCTTGAATAATTGAGATTCCCACATTTGGTTGAAGCTAATAATTTCTAAGCAGTTATCTGTATGCATTATTCTACTTCTGAGGGGCAAAATTTTGTGTACCAACATATTTGCACTTGTATGCATAGTGTGTAAGAGTTACATTTGTGTGTGTGCATGCACATGCATTCACAAGAATTTTAGTTGCATTGCATGATTTGTTGTTTGGGTTTCTGAAGCTTAAAAAGTATGCTTGGTGGAATTTTGGGAAATTACTCAGAATAGGAAAACACTATGAAAGGAAAAGGAATATTGAAACTTGAAAATTGAGCATCTCAAAGAACAGAAACATAATATATGGAGAGGTGCTGAAGGGAGCATGTCCGTGGCTGTGCTCTGTAAGGGGTCAAGAGAGGCAGGCTCCCTTCCTCTCGGTCTGGAAGGGTTGAGATCATGTGGAGTTTTCTCACCATAAGCACTGGGAAATTTTAAGCTTAGGACTGCATATAATAATTATCTAAACAAATTGTGGGTATGCATTATTAGAGTCACTTTTATTTTCACATGTACAATAGATATTACAAGGGGGATACATTAGCTATGTTCCTAATTTTAAGAGACGCTTCATAGCTCTTTTGACAGCTTCAGTTAATTAGATCCAGATCAATGAAGTTGTTGTAAGTTAATTATCGTGAGTTTCCAGGTACAAACCATCTCCCATGAAGCATAATTCACAACATTTAACAAATCTTTTTATAAAAACTATTTTAAATCTCAAAGGTACAAATCAATGGTCCTTCAAACTAATATAATAAACTTTGGCTGTTATAGGAAAATTTGTTGCCCTTGGCAAAGAGACTTATATGAAACTCACCTTTTTGATAAGATGCCAAATGTTGGTATTAAATCTCCATCAGCCTCCTCCTGGTAGTTAATGGATGGCAGAAGGCTTTTCCTGTCACAGCCTCTGGTCTAAGACTTATTCTCTCATGGTCTTCATTTTAACCATGAACTTTAAGCTTACCATCTCTGACCTTGTTATATGTTTCCAGCCAAGGGTCTTGAAAAATATGGCATTTATAATTTTCTGTTTCCACATATTTTAAATAAAAAATGTCAGGAGATCAGGAGATAGAAAAAGAGCTAGATGGTTGCCAGAGAACTTTTCAGATGTAGCAATTTTAATTTTTCCTTTGAATATTAGGTACTTACTTAAGGATACTATACTTATTTTCATTAATAAATATGCAATAATATGAGCACTTAGACAAAATATTTTATGTATGTTCCAAACTACAGTGACCGTAAAAGTAGGTCAGTTGTTTTGAATTCACTACTCCCTTTGAATTATATATAAAATTCTCATATATCCATTATTCCTTTTGATGCTTTAAATTCCACAAAGGTATTCTTTTATAGTTCTGAAAGTCAGAATCCCAAATTCAGTCTCGGAAAGTTAAAATGGAGGCGTTACGAGGACTCCATCCCTTCTGGGGTCCGGGGGAGAATCTGTTTCCTGCCTTTTCCAGCTTCTCAAGGCACCTGTGTGGCTCGGCTCAGGGCCCTGCTGCACGCAGCCCCCTGCTTCTGCCGCCACGCAGCCTGCTCAGGTTCTGACCCATGATGACGATGATGTAGGTCTGCCTAGACGATCCGGGATGGTTCCCCAACTCAAGGTCCTTGATTTAATCGCATCTGAAGAGTCGTTTCACCATGTAAGGCCACGTATTCCCAGGCTCCAGGATTAGGATAGGGATACCTTTGGGAAAGCCACGATTCAGTGACCAAAGTACTTTGCTGGTCATATATTAGTACATTCAGCCAAAGACGTGTATGGATTCCTGACTAGTGGAAGAACCGTTCTAGGCAACTGAGGTCTGTTAACCAAGTCCTTAATGCCTTCATGGATGTTTCATTCAACGAGGATAAGAGTGAGGGAAGTCAGAGAAGAAATCAAATAGATAAACAAGATAACTTCACGGTGACTAGTAAAAAGAAGACAACAAAGCAGGCTTATGGGATGGAGAGGGACAGTGTAGAGCAGAGGTGGTGGGCAGAGGCATGCTTCCATCTGACCAGAAGCGTCGGGCGGAACAGGGAGACAACCTTGCAGGTGGCCCAGTGGTGCATGCAGACAGTCCCCGCAGGAATGAGACTGATGATGGAAGGAACCGACTGAAGTCTTGGGAGCAGTAATGGGCAGGATGTGGAGAGCAAGTCCAGAGGGGGCCTGAGAGGCGGGCAGGAGCCAGGCATGTGGCTTTCATGGGCAACAGTGAGGAGTTGGGATTTTATTCTAAGGGAAATGGAGGTGACCTGAGGTTTTAGTATGGAAAGGGCTAGAAGCCTGAGTTATATTCCAATAAAGCCCTCCTGGCTGCTAAGGGAGACTGGGCGGGAGAGGCAAGCTAGGAACAGAAAGGAGGCAATGGAGTAGTGTGAGCATGAGAGGGAGGTGACTGGATTGGGGTGACTGGGCAGAAATAGGGAGATGCAGGAGCATCCTAAATTAGCGGCAACATTTGATGGTTTTGTGGGGCTTTATTTAGCATTTATGTCCCAATAATCTGTTTGCCTTCCCATAAGACTCTCAGTATTAATATTGTGATACCATTAAAAATAGCTTCAACAATAGCAACTTTTTTCCTACAGTTGAGGGAAGCTTTCTTAAGCTTATTCTACGGTCTAAGTGAAACCATCTTCAGGGACCTGCAGTAACCTCTAAGCCACTCCATGTGCCCATTTGGAAAACTGCCAAGAGAAAGATCCCTTCCCCACCTTCATGGGGATGACTGCCCCAACCCTTCTTGTTATAGATCCAGAAGCCTGTGTTGAACAAAGAGATATGATGTGATACACCTGATCGGGAAGGAGGGTAGAGCTATCACCTCCATTTCGTGGTTGAAGGATCTAAGTCTTAGAGGCAGATGATGCGCACGAGGATGTTGGCTGACATTTGGATCCAGTCCTTTGAGGTGTGTGACTCAGTCAGTGATCTTTCAAGGTCTAAAAACTGCATCGCTTACTCTGATTTTTTGTTTTGTTTGTTTTGTTTTGTTTTCTTGATTTGGATGAAATGAGATGCGAGTATTTGCGCTGAACTATCCTAGTTGAATAAATATGCAAAAAAAGAGAAAGAGAGCAACAGAGTATCATTGCACGACTGAGTAAGTCTCTGTGCCGACCAGCATTCACAGCTTGGTCCCTTGCGTGCAAGCAAAGAAGTTCAAGGGGAGGAGGCTGCCCCAGCACCAGAAAATATAATCTGATGATCGTCCACTAGATGATTGACTTGCCTTCCAATGGTTTACAGTATAGATCCTTAGCTGGTTAGAGTGGGTGTTTTCTTCTAAAGGAAGCTATTTTTATTCCGACTCTTACAAGAGGTGGGTACCTTAGTATTTTATAAAAAATGACAGGAAAATTACATTACCAAAAAAGTGCCAGAAGTGGGGAGGTATGCACTAGGATAGTTTAGTGGGGAAAATAGACTAATATTAAAATAGAAGGAACAGAAGCAGAAATAATGAATTTGCCCACATCAATCTTTTCTTTCATGACCTCATTGTGCCAGAGATACCAATCAGTTTCACTATGAGCAATAAATATTCAAATGAAATTTTTGAGTGTCTTATCAAAAGCTTCCAGACATCAACTGTTTTCACAACTTTTTTTCCCTACTAGCATTGAATACCTCTTCATCAATCTTTTATTCAACCAATCTTGTTCCAATTTTTCTCTTTCCACAAAAAGCTTTTTCCCCCTTCTGTTTTTGACATTTTTTTTTTTAGGAAAGGTGCCTGAATATTATTTTACACTCCAGTGTGGTCGCATCTCCATCGATCAGGAAATAAAAAGGGGCTCTGAAGGACGTGCCGTGACCCAGCAGGGCTACAAACAACAGACATGTGTATAATGATTCCTCAGCTTCTGATAGCAGTGGCCTACAGGAAGGCCTTGTGCAGTTTTGCACAAACGAGTCTGCATCCTTTTTTGTTATAACCATCCAGCTTAGGCCAGGCATTTCCAGGAGAAGAGAGTTTTCAAAGAACATTTAATTCTTAAATGTCATCTGCTCACAATTCCCTTCCCCATTTGACAAGTATTTCAAAATGGCCTAAAAGCAAATGGTAGGGTCACCATTCTTGTCTGTATAACCCCTTGATCTCAAAATCCATTAACAATAACTATCTTTTGTATCTTTAAAGCTGAAGACAACAAGGATTTTCATTTTAATAATCTTCTATTATTACTAATGGAGACAATTCCATTAATAATATTATCTGTGGTTCACAACTGAGTTTATTTGAAAATTATTTGTTATTTCCTTTAATGTTTGCATCACTTTCTAGATTTTTATGTTAAGGTCATGTTTCCATTATTTAGGACATACATTTACATGTAATAGAGCATAATTAGCCTTGACATGTTTGCAAACTTCTTTTTTTTAAAACATTTCCTATAGTCTAAGATTTATTTCCCTTCAGAAGTCAGCCCAAGACTTCCTTTCTCTATGGCATCTTCCACTCCAGCACCTACTTCCATTTTTCTCTCAATCAGCTGACCCTTAAACAACATGACTTTGAACTATTTGGTCCACTTATATGCAGAATTTTTTTCAGTAAGTATATTGAAAAATTTTTTGGAGAACTTCAACAATTTGAACAAACATTTTCTCTAGCTTACTTTATTTTAAGAATACAGTATATAATACATATAACACACAAAATATGTGTTAATCAACTATGTTATTGTTAAGGCTTCTGGTCAACAGTAGGCTATTAGTAGTTATGTTTTGAGGGAGTCAAAAGTTAATATGTAGATTTTTGACTTCACTGGGGCTTGACACCCCTAAACCCCCATGTTTCAAGGTCAGCTGTATACATGTGTTGCTTGTAACATTAAGGTGGTGTTTTTAATTTTACCCAGTTGGTTTTGATGTTTCATATCTGAAATTTCACAGTATCAGCTCACTAGCTAAAAGTGACCTATAGATAACATTTGTACTGGCCCACACATAGTTAAAAATAAAATTGCATGCCAACATTTGAAAATTGGTTGATCACACATAAAAATCTAGATTTCCAGTTTCACTTGAATCTAACAAGAGGTTTGGCAAGGCTGGGCACTCACTTCTGGAGGCAGCTGTTGGCCAGAACTGAGGCTTGGGTATCCCTGGATGGGTGGTGTGTTCTCCAGGCCACCAGGGCCACCAGTGTCTTCCAAGCAAATTACTTTTATTTAAGTTTTTTTTCTTAAGCCTCTTGATATTTGAGATTATGGTTTGAGATGTCTTTTTGAAGTTTTGTTTACCTAACCAGGTTATACATTTCTTGAAGTCAAAGACTGTCTTACAATTTTTCTCTATCTTCACACTGCTATTGTACCAGGCACATAATAGTTGCTCAATAAGTTAATTTGTTTAACTACATTTACTGTGTGCTTCTGGACATATTTTATGCTTCTTGAAGAGCTAAGGGAGAACAATCTCCAAACAGTTCACACAAATTAAATGATTAATCCTCACAATTCCTTTAGATTCACAAGGGATGTACAGTGTAGGGATTAATTTGTGGTGTGGAAAGAATAACATTTAATGAAACTATTCCCAGTTGAACATTCAGCAAAGATTTAGATACATAAAAAGTAGTTATCTATATTGAAAACTGCCCTAAGGGGTTAACAGCAGCCAATCCTTTACCGGAAAGTGCCATGGTCTCTCCAGAGAGAGTGGTATGGTTTCCTCCAGTCCTACGGACTTCTAAACCCATCATTCATTGCCAGTGACAATTTCCAAATCACCTGAGTGCCTTGGCCAGCATCTCTCACCAGTTTTTAGATGTCATAGTTATCCAGACTACGGTTCATTAGAATAACCTGTCTCAGAATGTTTTTTTATGCCTCTGTATTTAATTGTTTGAGAACCTTGGAGGTAAGGGGAGTTATAAATATTACTTTCCATATATTTTTAAGAAACTAATAAAAATACCATAATTATTTAATAATGTATTAGAGGAACTGGTTCTTAGGAACTTAAAGTTATCATCTTTTTTATTTCCATTATGAACTATTCAAGGATTTAAGCTAAGAAAGATACAATATTAACATATAAACATACAGAAGTAAAGACATATTAAATATTATTTTATATGCTGCTTTTTCAATATACTTAGAGTTGAAAATGTATGTATATTTTGTAATATGTAATAACTAAAAATACAAAATAACATGTATTCAGCAAATATTACTGACACAGAGAATCCAGAAGTAAATAAAAACTCAGAGCTGACAACACTGATGTCACAAAGCCCGTGGTTAGGAAATAAAACCACAGATATTTTCTCATAAGATAGTGTCACATATTCACAGTTTTAAAAATATCTATGGAAAATTCTAAATAGCATGTTTTTTGGACCTGTGGTCCAGAACCACTTGGAATAGAGGAAAAGTTTGCTCAAGGCTTATAACTGACCCAGAAAGAAGTGAAGACAGCCGGACATTGAAGAAGGGCTAGAAACATTATATAAAACAGATACTAACAATAAAAGAAATGCAATGATGAAAATGAAGAAAAAATATAGGTGGATGGGGGAAATCAAATCACAAAGACGTCATCCTCCCCTGTGTCTTTCCGGGTGCGGCACCTGCACCATCATGTCGACATTCTGGGATCCGATCGACTCAGAACTCAAACCCAGTGAGCCTCGCATGCCTGGTGAGCTAGGTGCCTCCATTCACAGAATGAGACAGAGAGACAGTGACAGAGACAGAGGGGGAGAAGGAGAGAGAGAAACAAGCTCGAGATACGTATTTTGTGACTATTAGTATTCCACCAAGTTTAAAACAACTTTCTGTAATAATCATATGCAGCTGCATTAAGAAAGAGACATTTTTATACCAGGCAAGTGATTATGGGAGAGGAAAAGGTTCGGTATAGTAACACCTCTGCTTCTGTAGTGTGTATGTGAGGCAGAAAAATAAACTATGTAAATAAAAGATGGAAACTGATAGTGTAGGCTGGTTATGAGTCTTGCCAATGTAATAGGGCATCCATGCAATATAAAAAATTTAAAAATGACTGAAAGTGACTGCAATGGGGGTATGTGGTGGGGACTTGATAATAGAGGGAGCCTAGTAACCATAATGTTGCTCATGTAATTGTATATTAATAATAGCATAATTAAAAAAATTTTTTTTTAAATGACTGAAAATCCCTTAGATATGAAGAACCCAAACAAATTTGAGTTGGGGGAAAGGCCAGTTCAACCTGGATTATAGCCAAATCTGCATTCCTTGACACATGACCCTGCCATCTCAGAGCCAGCAATGCAGAGCCTTTTTCTTGTTGAATCCATCTCAGGTTTCAAATCTCTTTCACCAGTGACTTCATCTATTTTAAGGGCTCACTTGATTAGGTCAGGCCGGAACTGGTTAGGCTATTAATCCTTTCTTAAAGTTAACAGGTCACATAGATATCCCCTACACTTAATAGGAGGGGATTAAAAAATAATAGGTGCTGGGTCACTGGAAGGTCCCCTTAGAATTCTACCTGCCACACCAGGACAGAGACAACACCGGGCCACTGTATCCATCCAGGTCTGGGGCTATGGAGGCATTGAGTCAAGCAGGGGACAAAAGGATGCAATGACTAGAAGCAAACACATTTTAAATCGGGGTCAATATGGCTTGCTGATGGCCTGAGCATGAAGATAAGCTAACTAGTAAAAGTTCCAACCAAATCAAGCCATTGATTGAGGCAAAGACCATGAAAAAAAAATGTCTTTGACCAAGTGGCCATTGAGTTTGGTTTGAGACAAGTGGAGTCTCAGTTAAAAGGGCAACAGAAAGAGGATGGGTAGGAGGCAGTTGTGAGCAGATGTGTCAGTGCATACAAGTAAGTGCTCAGGCTGTAGAAGCAGACTCGGTGTCCTCACGCAGGAGGGGTAGCTGATGCTGTCCAAGGAAACTGACGTAGAAGCCTGTCACAGACTCAGCTGTGTGCCCTCAGAAGGCACATGTTGAAGCCCTACCTCCCACTGCATGTCTGCAGGTGGACCTTTAAAGAGGTGACTAACATTAAGCCAGATCATGGGTGGCCCTGATCCCACGGACTGGTACCTTCTATGAAGAGGAGAGACACCAGGAGAGTGGCACAGGGGCAAAGGTGGCCATCTAAAACCAAAGAGTAGGGCCCCTGGAAACCAGACCGGCTGGCCTTTTGCTTTGGAGTTGTAAAGCTCCATCCAGAGCAGTGAGAAAATAAGTGTCTGTAGTGTAAGTGGCATTATATCGTGGCTGACTGGCTGACTCATACAAAGTCCAAGTAAAGTTTCTAAGAAGAAACTTATTTTTAGGAGGAGCAGGCAGAGTGAGTGAAAAGCACCCAGAGGTCTCAGAACACTGAGTCTGCCCTGTGGGGAACAGTGACACGGGTCAGGGGTCTGGAAGCGGGCTGTGCTCTGTAGTGCGCGGCACTTTCTGACGTCGAGGCAGGTCTCTTACACTCTCAGAGCCCCAGATCCTAAAGTAGGGATGACAGTGTACATACACCCCCTGGTTACCAGGAGGTTTAAACAGTGTTTGTATTTCTGTAGCTGTACTTATACTGATATATATATATATATATATATATATATATATATATATCACAACTAAAAGCCTTTTCCTAACCTATTAAGCATTAGATAAATATGTGTTATTAGTGGCCTCCAGAATTATAAAACTGTGGAGCTCTGATGACATCCACATAAAATGATCCACTTTTTTTGTGCTCATCCGTATTTGTAGCCATGCTGTCAGATCTCACTTCCTACTGTTGTCCTGATGTGATCACACGTTGCCTGCCATTTATTATGTGGTGTAGGTCAACAACCAGGTAGTTATGATTGGTAGACTTTTGTCTAGAGTAAGGTTAGCAGATTCCAAGGTGCGGCCCGAGGCGCGTCAGCACAGGTGAGCTGCCAGGTGGGTGGCCCTGCCTCCCTGGTTCTTGACTATTCCGTGAGTGGCTGAGCTTAGCTGCCTGGGCAGAAATTATATTTGTGGGAGTGAGGTGTTATTCTGTGTTTGATTTATTCCAGGTCTCTTCTATTAAAGATGAATGTAAAAAGCCTGGAAAATATTCAGGTGAAAGGTTTAAAGAAGTCTAATAATTTAGCCTTAAAAAGAAAAAGCCAAAGAGGGCTGAACTGTATTCTTCAGTCTCTACTAAGGAGAACTGAAGTGGGCTTTTTGCCTGATCTTCACTCAAGGAGATCTAGATTAGCTCTAAAAAATATTTAACTGACATCAAGAACTGGAATGGATAACTGTCAAATCTTTTTTCTCTGTTGGTCTTTAAGAATATCACAGCTTTTCACATTTTTGGAGTGGTTTAGATGGATCCTGATAGAATGGAAGTGTTCTTTAAAAGGACAAAAACCCCCGAGCTCAGAAATAATTTTTTTGAAAGACTGACACATACTGAATGTAGGCATTCCTATTCATGTTTGCCTTCCAAATTTTATACCTACACAAACTAATTGTGTAGGTATAACACTATTATATTATTCAGAGAAGATAGTTTCATAAATCATTTACTGCCTACTGCTGTGTTTCTATAATGCTAGTACACATGCTCAGTTTATTTTTGCATGAAAATGTCTGTATTACTAAAAAAAAAGACTAACAGAGAATGTAAAGCAAACATGATTGTTACTCAACACTAAATAGGCAGAAGAAAAGCATGAATCCTTTTTATAAGTGTCAAGCAAACCCCACCTCAAATAGATAAAGCTAAAATGAAATTTAGATTTTCTACATAGAATATTGATGCAGATTTTATTTCATTTTGCTTTTTTATCTTAAGAAAGCATGCATACCAGGCCCTTCTCCTAGCTGTACTTAAATTTATAATAAGATGGAAGTGTAGGTATTTGTTTTATTCATTTGTTACAGATATCTTTTGAACATCTATTTGCAAACCATTAAGCATAACAGGTTGGAGGAATTCTCTCTACACAGCCCATGGTGTGGAGGTGAGAACACAGACTTATACACCCCTGTATATCGAAGGGAATGAATAAAGGGAGATAGTAGGACAGCTGGTATGTATGTATGATATATACATATAGAAGCATAATATAAATGTGTGTAGATATTACATTTAATTATATTTGTAATTAAGAACCAATTTTACACTAAAAATAATTAATTATATCTAATAGAAAGGACCTATTTTTTCCAGTGACTTTGGATTAATTTCAGCCACTGAAGACCTTGGGGCATGTGAAAAGAAAAAAAAGTGCTTTTATTTAAGTAGCTGCTCACAAAGAGAGAAAAGAATCATTTTCTGGCTTGCCCAGCCCACCTTCCACCCACTAACCACAGTCTGAAAACCGTGCAGATACACCCAGCTGTTTCAGATATTAAGCTTTACAGTTCAGCATTGTGCCCTCTGCCGCTCTGATAGGCTGAGTCTGAGCTCGGGGGCTCATAGGAAGGGCTGCCACGTCAGCAGAAAGCGTTCCCATCCACTGTGAGGCCTGCCCTGTCCTGAGGTGTCTGACTGTGCTGCCGCTTTATCCAGCGTCTTCTCCCCAGAGATCAGCATCCTGCGGATCTGTTCAGTGAGGTCTGCCTCCTGTTCACCTGGAAGTGCAGCTGTCCCCAGGAACGTCCCCGCAGTGAGCATGAGAGCCCCTGGGAGCTGCTTGCCTGTTTTTGAGGCAAGCTCTGTACCTGGTGCAGGAGGATCTATTTCTGTTAGCAGCTGTGAAAGTGGGGGCCAGCGTCAGGTCCTCACTGCCTCTGACACGCCTCAGCCATCTCTACTGTCCCTCAGTGACCATTGCTCGAATAACAGAACACAGGGTTCTGGCGCTGCGCCCCCCACCACCCAGCCCAACTGTCACTCTTGTCTTTCCAGGAGCTCAGAGACTCTCTGGCAGTTCAAAAGGGGCACAGGCTCTATGAAACCAACCTGCTCTCCCATTGGCATTCTTCCCTAGGATTCCGCCCAGTGCCCGTGCTGCTTTTACCAACCTGAACCCCCAACTGCAAGTCTGTTCTCTGGCGCCCCCTGCCGACCTCAGCGGAGGCGGGTCACAAGGTTCAAGGACAAAGGTCATCACGGGACAGGAAAACCTTATTTCTCTCCTGCTGTCCAGGGAAAATAATCCTGGAAACCCAGAGTGTGACAGTTCAGATTCCAGAAGGGAACAGAAAGCATCCTCCCAGGGGCCAAAGAGGGGTGAATGCAGATTGTTTACAGAACAGTTGGAGAGAACCAGCGAGGGGGTGTGGGTTCCCAAACTAGTCGTCCTTAGCAGGGGTGGCTGTCATTAGGTCTGCAGGGACAGGAGGAATAAACACTGTTCCCAGAGCCTGGTGAGGAATGCAGTGTGAAGGAGCCTTGGAGATGTGTCTTGAAGGGCCACAGCCACACAGAGCCAGAAATCCCCAGGGTGGCAGGCAGGGAGGATGTCATCCCCACCTACCCCTTCCTGTGCCCATTAATCTCCTGGTCCCTTCCACTGTCTAAACCCACACGGAGGTCAGCCAAAAAATGGAGGCCCAGGGATGTGGTCTGTAGGTGTCAGCCTTGTAGGGCACAGAATAGGGCAGAGATGGTGGGCTGGGCAGGGAACGTGGATGAAAAGGGAGAATCATGGGAACAGACCATGTGATTAGAGCTCCCATGGGGACCCTGCCGATTTCCAGTGTTCTGTTTGTTGTCCCTGCTGACACAGCATGCATGCCAGAGTCTTAGGTTTGGTATTTAGTGTTAAGAGTATGGTTTTAAATTTAGCTGGGTGTGGAGACAGAGGAGGCAGCACAGGGAAATAAATGAGACAGGAAGGATAAAGAGCCCTCATGGTATCCTGCTATATTGATACATGGTATAATACTTTATTAATACATTTATTTTTGAAAGATTTGAGGAAACTTATTTGTTGTCTTTCTCAGTAGTATGTGATTTTTAATTGTATTCTTTTTATGAAGATGAACTTAAGAACCAGTAAGAATAATTTTTCCAGCTACCCTGCAAAGAATCAATATGGATTGACATATGCTCATGTTATGAAATAGGTATATTTTCTAAATGGCATTAGTAGGTATGAGCCAAATGCTAATTTCTTTGTGTTATGACATTATATGTCTCATAATGCATTTTTATGCCACACCCTATTCTGCTCGCTTTTCAGACAGGAACTTTCAAAATCTGATTCTGCCCAATTGTGTCTTTTTTTTTTCCCCTTGGCGCCAGATGTGAAGAGTGTACAAACACAGCTGGATTAATACCCTCGTGCAGATGGTTTAGTTGGTACTTGGCTATATTAATACTACTGCCAGGATCTTGTAATGTATGTTGATGTAACTGGCACAGTTTAAAAGGACTCAGAGCTATTTTATGTCTCATGTATATTCGTCAGCAGAGAGCGGCCAGTACAAGCATGGCCAACACCTGTGACAAACTAAAATGCTAAAAATAAAATACTCAGAAACCAGATGACTAACAGCTAAGTAGGTCCTGTTGAAATTGACATAAAGGATTAAACTGGAGCTATGCAATTTACATAAATCCATGAGGACTAATTTGGACTGGACCTCTCCTGGTTAGCTGTCACTGCACTAACTCATGGTTTCCCTTTGCTGTCTGTTTCACTCCTCATGAAAGCATGACTGGGCAAGTCATTTCAGAGGTCTGCAGATCTGCTCTGTTTTTCAGATTAGGTACTTTTCTTAAAAGCATAAACAAGACAGATTTGGAAAGGTGAAGCTGGTTGGGAAAGGATGATTTTCGCCTCATTATAGTGAATCCTTGGGTAGTTGACAAAATTGAGAATTTTTCACTTTTACTTTTGTAGTTCAGAGAAGTTAATACTATTTTTTTCTCCTTTTCTTATCTTTTAGTCCTTAAATTACAAAATTGTCTAAAATACCTAAATTAATTACTTTCCTTTCCTGTTAGTTTCAGTGGGTACATGAATTTTGCAAATTGAACCCATTTCCACCTCTCTTAAATTAATTCAGTTTTGCTCTGACTCAGCGTCATTGGCACATAGCTCCGGTGGCCAGAGTATGAGTTCTTGCGTGTTATGGAGCCAGTTGTGGAATAAGGAGTAACACACTTCAACTGCTTTCATGTCTTTGCACAGAGTCCACGGTGCAGGCAGTCACACAGCACCAGGAGGGTCCAGAAGTGAGGGTGAAGGACAAAGGCAGAAGGTCCCTATGGCTTGTAGTGGCCAGGAAGGAGCCAGGTGTTTTGCCTAACAGGCCCAGGATGCAGCGGCAGGACAGGAGCCTGACTCCGTTCTCCTTAGGGAGGGCGCTCTTGTGCTTCCCGGCAGGGCTGCAGGGACATGGGGGTGAGGAATTGGACCCTGGCAGGGCCAGGGAGCGGGGGCAGAGTCCACTTAAGGCCACCACCGGCCTTAACGCTTTCTGGTCTTTTTCTGCCATCCTTTCCTTTGCTTGTTTACTCCCTATCTCCCCATTTTGTTCTTTTTGCTCTTTTATTTTTAATGAACAAATCCCATATAGGAATTTGTTCTTTGACCTTTTCTTTCATTCTTCTGAAATTGTCATTTATAGGCTATATCTTTTAATTCCTGATTCTGCCTAGCAGCATTGGAAATCAGGAAACGGCTGGCTGAGCATCTCACCTCAAATCCTAAAGCCCTTCCCACGTGGTAAGCCACGTGTCACTCCATCTTACGTCACTCCTGCTTACCAGGGCCTCTCCTTTATAAATGCTTCTTTGTAAGTCACCCTGCTCTTTACTCTAGCTCTTGTTTTGTATCTTTGACCTGACTGAGTGGTCCAAGAGTTGTCCAAAAACGTTTTTCATTTATTTTGCAAATTATTAATCTGGAGATCCATAGTCCTAATTTTGAACTTCAGATCTTTTTTTCTCCCCCCTATGCTTTGGCTTCTTCATTTAAGCCTCAATTTTAATCCCCATTCTCTTAGTCTGGTGAATAAAAACTTTGGCCCACTCAGATTCAGGGTTCTTTCCTGCTTCGTACCCTTTCCTTAGGGATGATCAGGCCAAAGGGCCTCACATATTGACCTGACCTCAAGGAGAGGAGTCTGGCTTCTGGGGTCCTTGTCTCACTAGCCTCCGCTGGTGGAGGTGGGCACGCCTCAGCTTGTTGTGTGTCCCTTCCCTGCACACCTGCTGCTGAAGGGCAGGAATGTCTCACCCAGGCTTCCAGGCATCTATGTTCAAAATTCTTACTTTTCCAGCCGGAGTCCCTTGGAGACACTGGCAGAATGTCTGAGCCTTGGCCCCTTTCCTTGCTCCCTGGAAGCACCTTCCCTGCACCTCTGGGCCCACAGGAGCCGCGGGACTGTGTGCAGACACTCCACGTGAGCTTGCCTGTGGAGCTGCTGCCCACCACTGGACAGCAGGTGTCCTAGATGTGGTCCCCTCTGAGAGTTCTCAGAAAGGATCTGGAAATTGATTTAACCAAAGCTGCCTTCCCCATCTCTAGCCCTTCTGAGGAGTTGTTCCTGGTGGGAATGTGGAAGGAAGTAGAAATCTAGACTCTCACCACTCGCCCTCCAATTATCTACCTCTGTCGAGCTAATCAGACTTATCTTCTTAAGGGTTTGATATGACCCTGCATTCTTCCCACCTTTGAGGTTTCATGGAGTAAGTTCTATCCTGGACTATTGTGGCTGCTATAGAGCCCCTGGCATCTTTTCAGGAATTCACAGTCCAATCACTACCCCTTTCTCTGAGACTCCATACAGAGGCTGTGCTGAGGGTCCAGTCTTTAAGGTTGCACATGGAAGGGATGACAGAGAATGAAAAATATTATCAGGTGATATTTCACAATATTCTGCTGTATCACTGCATTGCTTCTCTGTTGCCTGGTTGAATATCTGAAAGATGGGTCAGTTGACAAATGACAAAATAACTAGGATGGTAAAATGAATTTTCTGGGGACGTGGCTGCTCACTTGTTACAAAATGAGTCATCAGGTCTGCTCAAGATCAGAACATCTTGTTTATCTTCATTTTTTTATTTCCTTACCAGATCCCAACACCAAACCTTTCCCTCTTCTGTAACAGAAGATATTCCTTTGGAAGCTGTCCTCTTATTGAATAACCTCAGGGAAACATAAAAGGCAAAGCTTTTTAAAGGTAAAAATGAAAAGGAGCTCTCTAGAGTCTTTTATCTTTTTACAGGGTATTCCTCTGTCAGTCTGACTTTCAAAAACATCTTTCATCTTTGACTCAACAAGGCTACTTCACCTGTCTTTCAAACAGAAGATTAAGTGCATAAAAATGTGTGTGGTTGCATTTGTTTCCTGGTGGCTTCCTGACGCCCTCTCCCCAAGGGCCAGAGGGACACTGGGCTGGGGGGCGGGGGGAGGGCAGGGTGCGCATCAAGAGCTGCGGGGCTGAAGGGCACCAGAATTCCCATTGTACTTCCTTCCCATCCTTTTGTGATTTTTTCTGTTTGCAACCAGCCTAGCAGAGCTGGTTTGTAAGTGTCAGTAACAAATGTCCGTGAGAGGCTTCTTTGGGGCAAGTCCCTTTTGCAGACTGGTACTGGCCAGGGAAGATAGAAGATGCTTATCAACTGGCAAAGGAAGATGGTCACTGAAGCAAAATCCTGACCATCTTACATACCTTGAATAACATTTCAGTTTTCAGAGGTCACCATGATTTTCTTAGTTTAATATGTCATAATTTATAGTAACGGTCCTTCATATTTCTTTCCACCCTTAGAGTCTCAGATTTTTCTGTTTCTCTCCTAAGTTTAGGAGACTCCTCTGTGGTATGCCTCCTTTCCTTAAGTGTATAAAGTCATACTGACATCTCTAAACTTAGAAGAGCATATTTAATGTTTAATTCATCAACTTTATTTCCACAAGAAGCTTTGTGAATGAACATTTAACTCTCTCTCACCACATTGGTTTTATGTTCATTTTTAGGTTTTCCTGATCCCTTTTGTGATATGCTTGAGAAGTTGCTAATGTCTTTTTTTTCCAAGAAATGTACAGCCCCTCATTCTGTTATTTCCATTTAAGAAAGTTTCCACTGTCTCTTTTCTTCTCCTGGATTGTTAGGACAGAGTTGAAAAAAAATCGAGTCAGTTGGCAAGGAGGAAATTGTGACTAATGCTTTAAGCACAGTTCTTTTTATTCTGTTTGCAGAATTAATTTTTCATTTTGAAAATATGAGATATGCTTTAGTCTGAAAATCTGTGGCCTTGATATTGTCATAATATCAGTAACTCAACTGAAAAATGTATGTGAGGCATTCAACCTTTTGGTGAGAAAGAATTACTCATTAATGTTCCTGTCACTTAATTCAATATGCTAGGATATACAGGTGTTATCTGAAAATGCAAACTTAAAATAGGTATAGTATAATGTTTTAAATCAAGGCTTTGAATTGAATTCAGGAGGAAAAAATCCTGATACTTTGTGTTTGATTTATTTTTATTTCTACTGTATGATGAACTTACCAAGAAGCCAGTCAACAGTGGAAAAGCTGACTGGCCCTTCTGTTTAATAAGCCTATTCAATGAACTCTTAGTAATCTGGTATCTTGTATTCAGGTGGGCAAACAAGCAAACAACTTTATTTGATCTGACCCAGTTTTGTTTAGAAATAAGACAATTTCTGAGTATGCACAATTCCTGCATACATAATGACAGAGAATGGTGGTGCATTGATTTGGATTTGAGGGCAAAGCAAGAGTCAGAGATTCTGCACTTGAATACCACACGGCATGCGCTTCAGGTCCTCTGGAATCTTGCTGGCACATAGGATAACACTAATAAAAATACTTACATACCTCAACTCATCTAATCTGATATAAATTTTCTCTATTTTTTAACTTCCTCACCAGCCCTAATTTCCAGTCTCAAAAGGAAGAAAAAAATCAGTCTTCTCACATCCACATAGCTTATTCTGTTTCAATTGAAAGACTTAAATATGAAGTCAAACTCAGGGATCTTGCTTCTTCTTCATCCTACCCTCCTCCACCAACATTATTGAAATTGCGAGGGGTCACCTGTGTCCTGCCCAGCCTTGCCTGTGTTCCAGGTGAAAGGCACTGTCCCTGGAGGCTTTTTTCCTTAGTCTGTGGTGGGTGTTATGGGATGAATTGTGTCCCTTGAAAAGGATATACTGAAGTCCTAAGCCCCAACACCTTAGAATAGGACTATTTGGTGATAGAGTCAGTACAGATGTCACAAGTTTAAAAAAGGTCATTGAGATAGGCCTTCATCCAGCATGGCTCATATTCTTATAAAAAGGCAAACATATGGACACAGAAACAGGAAGATGCAGAAGGAACTTGGTGGGAAGACACAGCAGGAAGATGGCCATCTGCCAGCCAAGGAGACAGGCGTGGAACAGTCCTCCCTCACAGTCCTCCCTCCCAGTCCTCCCTCACTGTCGTCCTCCCTCCCAGTTCTCAGGAGGCACCCACCCGCCCGCACTTGGATTTGGTCTCCTGGACTCCAGAATGGTACAACAACACATCGCTGTTGTTTAAATCACCTGCTTTGTAGTGTTTTGTTACAGCAGCCCAAGCAAAATAATACTGGGGAAAACTTCTCTTTGCCACATCCTGCATCCTGACTCTCTCCACCCAGCACAGATGGCCTTGAAAGTGAGAAACACTGGATTTCACAACAGCAGCACTGAAATGAGCTCCAGGAGCCTTTTTGAAAGTCAAAAAACCATGACGAGGCATTGTGTCCTTCATCCCAGTGGGCTTCTCCTTCCTCTGAAGGAGCTGATACCTCAGCAGCAGTGCAAAGATACCTGCAAATGGCAAGAATCCTAGCAGTGACACACATCAGATGTGTACAGACAGCATCACGGTACAAGAACCAGAGTTGATCACAGTTTCCACCAGCTGGGGCGTGGCTTCATTGGATCCTCTGATAGGGTCTCGTGAGAGGCCAAGAAGGGTCAGCAGGGACCTCCAGCTTGGGTCCTCTTCCTATTTCACATAGGTTTTGGAACAATTCATTTGCTTGCAGCTGCAGAACTCATGGTGGCAGCTTCCTCCAGCACAGCAAGGGTGCTGCACCCTCTCACTGCTGGCCATGCGGCTGGAGACCTTCTTTCAAGGAGACAGGACTTCTTTTGTAAGTCAGGCAGATCCAGGATGATCTTCTGTTTGTTTAACAATCAACTGATTAGGGCCTTTCATTACATCTGGAAAACCCCCTCCCTCTTTCCCTCTGCCATGACCTCCCCATGAGAGTGGCTCCCGTCGTGCTCACAGATCCCTTCACATGCACAGGGAGGGGTTAGACAGAATGCGGAGACAGGAGTGAGAACCCTGAGAGCCACCTTGGGGTTCTGTCTTCCATTGGCATTCTTCCTCTTGTTGTAGAATTTTTCCTCTTGTTGGCTATCTTTAAAAAGCTGAGGGTAGGATGTGGTGTGGGCAGCATAGTAGTTCTGCACTGCCTGGCTTGTAGGAGAGCCCACCCCCAGGCAGGGAGAGGACCTGTAATGGCCAAGCATATTTTCAGTGTCTTAGTGAATTGGGTTTGAGTTCAGGGGAAGAGTCTACTTCTACCCAGAGACCTGAGCACAGTTCAGGAAGAAGACAAATTTTGAGACCTTTGGCTTAGGAAATGTAGTGGGAAAATTGGGAGTCACACCCGAAGCAAACTGGAATTTGTGCTCTTAGGTTCCACCCGATGCTGAGTTAGTAGCTCCTCTGGTGTTACCTGCCTTTGAAGTAATTGGCACGAGTTACTCCATCTTAGCTGCATATTCTTCATTTCTCTTTTATTTTTCATTACCAAAGCCAATTTTGCCATGTTCCTTGCCTTCACAAAATTTCTCTTTATGATAACCAGATATCATAATTTGCTATAAGTTTATCCCTCCCAATTAATACTGTTGATTTGAATAGAGGTTTCTTGGAGTAAACAATGTGAAACACAAAAGAATGATACTAATGATGGGAATTATAGGAAAATGCCCTTAAATCACACCTCGTGTTGTGTTCAAGTCCAGTTCTGCTTGAATGTATAATGCTTGCATTTCAAAGTATGTATTAAACAAATAATGTGTAAGTTATGCATCTCTTTGAGCTTCAGTTTTCTATCTATGATGTTTATTGTGCAGAGTTATGAAGTTTAAGATTAGAAACTATAGGTAAAATGCCTGATCAGTTTTAAAAGCCAACTACTTGGCTAGATGTTAAAAAACAACTCTCGTTGTTGCCCAGGACTGACTTTCCTAATGAATGCCTTATCGTCGTCTTTCTCGAAATGCTAGATATTGTCATAGCAACCATTCAAATCACACTGTCTTTCTTATTAAAAGTCTCTTCTCACTTTCAGGAGGATCTAGTATTTTGCTTCTGGGAAAAATAGACTAGAAGTCTGCAGTTATGAGTTATGATAATATGAAATCATAAATTTATTGAAGTCAGGATTGTGGTTTAAGATTGTATGACAGTGGGTTCGAGATGTCAGTGAAGTTTTAGGCAGTACGAAGATGAAAACGCATGGTAACAAATATGGAGGTGGCCCGGCAATGATCGATTCCTGACAAAGGAAACAAGAAGATCGAGGCTGGCCACTCTAAAGATACCTGAAAACGAAAAGAAAAAATTAAAAGAACACCACAAAAAGTTTTGAAACACAATGGATTCAACAACTAGCTAGCAAATAACCATAATAAAACTTATCTTTAATGTGTCATTCTATAAACTTACAGCCTTGTTTAAAAAGGAAACTTCCCTTTTCAACCTACTAATTTTAACTTTAATATATGATGTCTCATTTCTAACCTTTAGCTGTGCAGTCATCTCTAGAACACTAATTTATACTCCAAAAACCTGATGATGTAATTTGGGTGTGCTGCCAAAGTGCCCTTCTGGAGTCTTTGCGCAGCTTAAACCATAAGATGTGAGCTTCCAGCTGATGGTTTTTCTTTGTATGTTTACTATACACCCATTCACTGATCAAGCATTTTAGCACATCTGTCTCTTTGTCCATCTGTTTCACTACCTCAGCAAGCATTCTTTTTCCTGGAAGTGGCACCTGCCCATCACTTCTTCTCATAGTCCATTGGCAGAAACAACTGAAGGGGCCACTGCTCATGCAGAGGCAGCTGTACAATGACCAGTGAGGCGTCCAGGAAGAGGACGAAGCAGATGTTAATGAGGTGATAGCAGTCTTTGCCACAATACTTACTTTTCTGTGTAGTTGAGAGAATTGCAAATAATAGGTAAAATGCTTAGTAAATATGGAACTTAGAACAGTTCTCGGTAGTTATCGGTACCCATTCGTCGAGCAAGCATGCACTGAGTGCTGGCTCCAGTGATGACGGAATTGGGGAGATCCTATCGTAAAAATCCGACTATGACATATCATGAGTTTCCTTCAGAGTTTTGAATAAAGTTAAGAGTAGCTTTGGTGAGAATTTGGGAAAATATTATGGACTTCACATGAATATTTAAGCCAAGAGACAAAGATTTTTTTAAATTTAATTATCTTCTCCTTTTTCTAAGATTCAGAAATTAATAGCTCTTCATTTACTCCTGTGTTTTTATTTCTTTAACAGAAACATGTGCATCTCCTTTGTCTTAACAACATTATTATTGTCTGGTTAAAGTGGAGGCTCTGTGAACTGAAGGATAACCCAGGTCTTCCCCATGTTGCCCTCATGGAAAAATATCTCCAAAATAGGGGGAAGACCCAGGATAATGCGTGCTGGCATAGGACCCAGAGAGGAGATGCGACATGTCACACGAGCCTTGTGTAGCATGAACCCTTACTAAATGTTGTTTTGTCGCATTGTGCTGTCAGTCAGGAGTCGGACAGCAAGGGCATGATTTCCCAGGACTCCAAATGTCATTTTGAAAAAAAAAAGAGAAGTGGGCAGGTAGGAGTTCAGTGTCCTTGTTACTAAAAGCAGGAAGCAGAGTTTTGAGTTTCAGGTACCTGCAGACACAGAGACTCAGTGTTTAAGTCTGCTAGGGCTGCCATAACCAAGTGCCACAGACTGGGTGGCTTAAACAACAAAACTATATTTTCTCACAATTCTGGAGGCTGAAAATCCAAGAGCAAAGCGTCAGCAGGTTGGTTTCCTCCAAGGCCTCTCTCCTTGGCTCGTAGCCGGCCGTCTTCTCCCCATGTGTTTAGGCGGTCTTCCCTCTGTGTGTGTTTGTCTGTACCCTAATGTCCTCTTACAGGGATTCCAGTCATACTGGACCAGGGACACCCTGATGGCTTCACGTTAACTTGATCACCTTTTTAAAGATTCTAATTCCAAGTAGTCACATTCTGAAGGGTTAGGACTTCATCATGTGAATTTTGGGGGGACGTAAGTCAGCTCATGACACTCAGATGCCTGCCAGCTACTGGCGGAGGATGGCAGTGAATGATGCTGGCTGCACAGTGACCAAGGGCCTGGGTACCTACCAGTCCGTGCCGCCAGATACGCATGAATAGCCTTGTTCAGCATCTTCAAATAGATACGCAGGTTTGTCCACTTTTTTGTTTCCTTTTTTCTAAGAAGCTAAATACAAGGAAATTGCCCAAATTTAAATGTTAGCACCTACAAAAGAATGGGTATTTATAGGAAGTTTAGTAAAGTTTAAAATTCGGAATGTGAGATGAGATATACAAAAAATAAATAAGGTCCTGGGCCCTTGAAAACTCAAAAGCCAATTTCTCATCAAACTTTTGTAAAAATACCACATGACTTGTTTTCAATGGGTCCTTTCCATGTGATGACTAAGCACGATGGTACAATATCCCCCATTTTTTATTTTATAACATTTCTAAAATCTTGAAAAGTTGAAATGAAGCAAAACCTTGTAATGACACCCCCCGTGTAGTAGCCTTGGCCTCTGTTCCCAGCTGCTAACCCTTTACCACGTTTGTCTCACTGCTGTTCCTCCGCCCTCCATCCCACTTCTCCTCTCTCACCTCCCTCCCTCTGGATGTTAACCATGGTGCAGACGTCAGGGCATTTGGCCTGAATGCTACAGTCTGTATCTACCACAAATAAGACACTCTTCTCAGCCACGGAACCTAATCCCACCCAAGAAGTTTAACATGAATGCAATGATATTATGCAATTTATATTCAACTGCCCCCTTGGTTCATACATTGTCCTTTATAGGTCTCTTAAAAAAATTATTTTTGATCAAGCACTCAGTCAAGCAGCACACATGGACTGCATTTAATTACCATGTATCTTTAATCTCCTTTAGTTTGGAGCAGTCCCCTCACACATACCTTTTTTGTTTGTTTGTTTGTGCTTTTCAAAAACTGACATTTCAAAGAATCCAGGCTGGGTATCTTGCAGAATGTACTGCAAACTGGATGTGTATTATTGTTTCCTCATTAGTAGGTTCAGATAAACATTCGTGTCATCAGTACTGGGTAGTTTGTGACTGGCGATGCTAGTATGACCGTGCTGTGATGGTGATGTCTGCCAAATCTCCCACTTAGGAGCAACCCTCCCCTGGGAAAGGTCAGGTAAGACACTGTGAGACTGTGCAGGTGCCTGAGGCCCAGCAGCCTTCCATCCAGTCACTGTGGCATGTAGCGTCTATTGGGGTCCTTAATTGAATTAATTATTAGATTAGTGATTTCAAAAATATGATTTTCTTACTCTATCATTCTTTCCATATTTATCTCACCTCATTCCTCTGCATGAAGAGCTCTTCCTTATCCCCACACCTGTGCTTTTGAGCCTCCTTTTAAATTCATTGATTCTTCCTCTAATATGTTGCACTCCATTACCATATTACTCTTTATATTCATTTTTTTCTCAGGCTTGGCCACTGTGACTCCATTTCTCACTTCCTTACTTCCTGGTGCGCACACACACACACACACACACACACACACACACACACACACACACACACAGATGATGTTATGGGCTCACATTATACTTTCTCTGTCATGGATCTGGTACCAGTAATCCTAATTCATGTAAGCAGGAAATTATATTTGGAAACCAAGATTTGGGGGTTGGGTGGGCCCATTGCTGCTGAATGACTGATCACCTCTTCATTGAGCCGATACTGGTATTGGTGTCCTGGAAAAAATATGTAAAGATGTATACACAAAGCTACTCATAGAAGCATTATTTGTAATTTCAAAAAACTGGAATCAACCCAAATGTCCACCAGTAGGGTATTGATTTAACCATACATGAGATCACTATGTAGTCATGAAAAAAATAAGGAATATCTCAATATAACACTATGGAAGGAGCTCTAGGATGAATTATTATGTAAAAACTGAATTTTGATGAAAGTGTATATAATATACTATCACATACTATCTCTAAGAAAGGGGCATAAAAACCAGACACATGCATCCATTTTAGCTCACATTAAAAGTTCTACAACCATACACCTGTTAGAATGATAAAAAACACAAGAAATAACCAGTGTTATTTGTGAGGATGTGGAGAAAAGGGAACCCTTGTACACTGTTGGTGTGAATGTAAATTGGTACAGCCACTGTGGAAGACAGTACGGAGATTCCTCAGAAAATTAAAAATTGAACTACCATGTGATCCAGTAATTCTAGGTGTTTATTCAAAGAAAATGAAAATATTAGCTTGAAAGCTGCTACATCCAATGTTCACTGCAGCATTATTTACAATAGGCAAGACATGGACGCAACCTGAGTGCCATCAATGGATGAATGGATAAAGAAGATGTGGGGGGTGTGTGTATGTGTGTGTGTGTATGTGTATAATGGAATATTATTCAGCCGTAAAAGGAAGGAAATCCTGCCATTTTTGAGAGCATGAGTGGACCTTGAGGGCATTATACTCAGTAAAATAAATCTGACTGAGAAAGACAAATATTGTGTGATCTCACTTATATATGGAAACTAAAACAAACAACTCACAGATACAGAGAACAGATTTGGTTGTTGCTTATATGAGAGAGCTGAGAGAAAGGGGTGAAGTAGTCAAAAGACACAAACTTCTACCTAATAAATTATCAAATCTTAGGGATGTAATGTATAGCCTGGTGACTATAATAATACTGTCTTGTATATTTGAAAGTAGATCTTAAGTTGTCATCACAAGAAAAAAATCGTCATTATGTGTGATGATGAACTTACTGTGGCAATCATTTTGCATATATAAATCATCTTGTGTACCTGAAACTAATGCACTGTTATATGTCAGTTATATCTAAACAAAAAAAACAAAAAGTTATACAATGGAAAGGTAAACCAGAACTCTAAAAACCAAACACCTAGAAAGAAGTTGCTTTGGAATATGGAATAAATAGACTACAGCAGACAGGATAGGAGTGAGGTTCTCTGACCATTTCATGTATTTTCAATTTGACTTAGAAATTTGTAAAAATTTTACATTATAAAACAGAATTAAACATTTTTGAAAAGCAACTTCTAAGGATAAAAAATAAGAGGTAACAAATGACTATAAATACACCCTCTGTTGAAGTCACAGCCATACTATTCCAAGTGGCTTTAGAACACAGTAGTTTGGCTGTATGTTAGGTGGGGTAGATCCCAAAGCAACAAGACCTACAAAAAAAAAAAACTTACACTATATTTAGTAACCAAATGGATGATGTTATTCAGAAATGGTTGTGTTCATAATGTTAAGGTAAAAAAAAAACACAATTAATTATGTGATATTCTAATTATATAATTTTCAAGATTTTCAGCCAGAGAAGATTAAAATATGAAACAGAAGAGATGATGTAAAAATCCTCTACTGCAGGCTTTCCTTTTTCTGGGAAAAATTGAATTGGAAGTATCAGACTGAATTCATGATGTATTTTATCTTAAAACAAAAACAAAAACAAAACCCTATCTCTGCTCACTGAAAGAGCTGAGAAACATCGATTATCCCAGTGGCCAGGAGTTCCTCTACCGTCCAGATATGGTCTTTAAACCCCATTTTTCTTTAAAGAAATGTCTGATTCCAGGTCTAGGACAAAAGATGTTCAAATGAGACCGGAACCCCTTATCCTACCAGGCAGCAAGGAAACTTCCGAAGGCTACAGTCCCATCGAGACTTGGGAGCTCCTAAGAAGGTCTCATCAGCTAAAGATGAGCATCAGGAAAGAATAATAACAGCAATAGATGGACATCATTTATATGTTCACATTGGTGATTCCTTAATGATGCTTTTTAAAATCGTACTTTTTTATTGCTAGAAACAGCTCATTTTGAAAATAGATAAGTACAGAAAAGAAGAAAGCATTTATTTTGCCTTCCTACACAGAATGTGCTACTGGGTAACCAAACAGTAGTTGAGGAAATTTTATCTTGATAGAAATATTCCATCTAATAGTTGGAAAAGGAACGATAACACTGAAAAGCCACTATATTGCAATCTTGAGGAATTAACGGATCTTCCATGGAGAATCACTAGCTACTGACATCACAAGATGACGGACACCCAGAGACATGGAGAAGGAACCTGGCAACTCAAAGTGACATTAGAGAAATATTCTGGAATTAGACAGTACAACCTTGTGAATATAACCCACTGAATTATACACTTCAAAAAGGTGAATTTTAGGGTATGTGACTTACATATTAATAAAATATATTGAAAAAATAAGACATAAGAGATATCTTATCTCGCCATCAAACATGGGCCCTATTTGGATCCTAATTCAAACAAACTTAGAAACAATTACATTTGTGAGGTAATCCAGACTGTGAACAAAGGGATATATGATAGCAGGAAAGACTCACTTATAATTATTTTTTAGATGCAGTAATGATATACTGTTTATGTTTTAAAGAACCCATTCTCTAAGAGATACATGCTGCAAATATTTTCTGAGTAAGAAATATGATGTCTGAGATCTGCTTCAAAATAAGAGAAGAAATGGAAATGGCAGAGATATCAATGAAACCACCAGGAGCTGCGTGGATAAGTGCTGAGCGCTGAGTATTCCTTATGTCATTCTGTTACTGGGGATGTGGGTGGAGCTGTACCTAATGAATTTTTTTTTTGTTAATTCACAAGAATGTCACATTTCCTCAGTTTCTAATCCTACACTGTGAGGTTCTTTCTCAGTGTTGTTTATACCTTCTGCTACTATGAAAAACCTGGTTTCCAGAAACATCAGTAAATTTAATAATTTTTTCATTCTTAACTACACACACAGTCTCCAAATTCCTACCCCATACCACTACCAAAGGTAAACTTACTGACCCTGTGACGATCCAGCAGCATTACACTCATCTATAAGAGCTGTGACCTTCAGGGATGTACTCTGGAGCCCTGTGACCTTGACACATTGCTTCCCTGAATAGATGATTACAGGATAGAATTAGTTAGGGCCAACAGCTGAACTGGAAGAAATGAATACCACTTATCCTTTCTTGCAGCCGAATGTCAGAGTCTAGGAATGTGTCCCGATTTGCACAGACTTCCAGTGCCTTCCTGCCTGCTGATGTCTGGAGGGCAACTCAAGCAGGCGTCTGCTTAGTGGGCAAGTGGGACAGAGGACTTGTAGCATGGCTGTACTGTAAGTGTGCAGGGATTTATCTTGGTGCACGATGTCTGTGGACGCAATGTTATCTTTTTCCAAATGGCTCTCCATGATTGAAAAGTTTCTTTTCTTCTAATGGTTTGAGATTCTATCTTTAGCCTATACCAAATTTCCAAAAGCATTAATTGGGTGTATTTGTGGATTTCTTATTTTACAGCATTAAAAAACTCTCAACTCATGTTCAGACATCATAGGAGTTCAATATAGAGGCTTTATGTTATGTTTAATGTCTTCTGTGGCTAGTCTCTCTCATCAGTCTTCACTTTAGAACTTTTCTGAGTGTTCTTGCATATTTATTTTTCTACATTTTTCCATCTACATTCAGGCAAGAAACAATTTTTTGAGGGGATCATATTTGTTTTAATTACTGTTTTTGCTCATTATTTTATCTGTAAGAATAGCACAGTACCTGTCACATAATAGGTACTTTAAAAACACTTGTTTAATGAGCCAATGAATATTACATTTCACACCTATATTAATTATAGAGTTACAATTGTCCTCTTTAATCTCATAATTTTATCTAGTAATATATTCACTTCATAGTCTTGGAACTTTTAGCAAATAAGAAAACAATGCTTTTTCCCTATTATGTTCCAAATGAAAAGCAAACACCAGTTTATATATGTGTGTGTATATTTGCATGTGCATATTCACCTACACAGAGAAGCATACATAGATGTATGTATACATACATGTCTGTATGTGTATATATGCATGTATATGTGTGTATTAGTGCCCACATATGTAATTGACCTCAGATCTATGGATACTTATCCATTTGCTTTTTCATTCCTGCCAATACCACTGTAACACATGGTTTTATTCCAGAAGCCTGAGTGTCCTACAGAATGCTCTCACGTGGTCTAACAGGTTCTGTCCTAGCTCCGCTCCAAGAATAGAAGCTTAATAAAATCAGTGTATTGAAAATTTTTGATTTGTCGAATCATTCCCTTATCTTAGATTCTTTCCCCCCAAAGGTGGGACCTCCTCAGCATCCGTGTGTACTTGTTCCTTTGCCCTTTTCCTTTTGAGTTTTGTGTATTGCAGAAGAGCTGGGGTGCTGGGTTATAAAACCAGGGAAAACAAAGTGGTTCATTAAGTCTTCACTTGACTTAAAACCTAGCTGTTTTCTATTGTTGTCTTCACTTTGTGCTGCTCCAAACATTTTATAAGTTTACAAAACTACTCAACACAGGCAAGGCTTATAGATGTCATATGCCTTTGGGCAAACAGAAGTATTACTATTTATATGTTAATTCTAGGATCTGCCCTTTAAAGTATAATTGATGCCACATTTGATATTGGTAGTTTGTTTCTCTCTCTACATGCATTGTATAATAGGCTTTCTTTTATAGTCTGTATAGCCCATTAGAAAAGTTACATGACAGATTAAACCTTTTCCCTGTCCACTTTTGAGAAAACCCATTCTCCTTCACAGCCTTTGGGCTAATTTCATCTGACGTTTTACTGGATGCCTGAGGGTGTGATCCTGAGCACAGGGAGCCCTCTTACTTCTTTTAGGGTCCTTGGGGCCCCAAGGCCTGCCTGGTTTAGGGCATTTGTCTCCACTCCTCCAGGCAGGTCAGGGCATCAAAGGTGCATGGCTGTCTGGGATACCTGAATGGCTCTTGAGCAGAGGCTGATGAGGGTGCAGGATGCCTGTGGGCCCAGAACGGAGGATTTCATTTGGGTGAGGAGAGGTTGGGACTGAGAGGCCACGGGCCAAATGCCAGCCCAGCTCTGGTGCTTGGCAGAGATTCTCAACCTGACAGCACAGTTAGGGGCACTGGGGAGATGATTCAAAATGCAGACATCTGGACCCACCCCTACAGATGTGGATTCCATAGGATGGGGTGTGAAAATCAGTACTTGATGGTGCCTTGCATGGTCTTCTGAAGATTTTGACCTGGTTAGAAGCCTGCCACATATTCAGAAATCCTGTGTAATCTTGGCTAATTTGTTTAGTCTTCCTGAACCCTAAGTGACTCTGTTAAATGTGGAACATAATATTTGAGAAAAGGTTTGAGATTAAATGTATTGATGTTTATGACAAGGATGTGAAGTATTGTGCCATCAAGTATTAGTCATTATTCTGGCTTGGTCACATAATGGCGGTGTAGGATGATAGGCAATGACTTAGCTT
Source organism: Smutsia gigantea (assembly GCA_032199065.1). Taxonomy (NCBI): domain Eukaryota; kingdom Metazoa; phylum Chordata; class Mammalia; order Pholidota; family Manidae; genus Smutsia; species Smutsia gigantea. The sequence goes on from JAVSCE010015929.1 coordinate 39,323, forward strand.
CCTTACACTTCAGCTGTTTCATCTAGAAAGTGAGGGTATTAGTCATACCTACCTCACCATGGTATTGTGCAGAGTAAAATGAGAAAATAGAACAGTGCCTGGCATGTGGACAATTTAAAAAATGGTAGGTATTATTGCTATTATAATTATTTTATTAACTCTTTCAAAACTTACTTATTAAGCTCCTACTATGTGCCGTGGGCAACCATTAGTAGGGTGACCATATGATTTACTTTTCAAGGAGACCTCTGACTGTTAAAGAGGAGCTATTTACCATCTCAATGGGACACCAGGTGTTAACTCACCAGTTCTGGGCAGACCAGGGTGCGCGTCCCCTAATCAAAACGAACTAAAGATGAGAAGGTTTGGGAAGGGGTTTGCTACCAGTTTTTCTCTTCACTTCTGCCCCTCACAGGGTATAAAGTATCCTCTAAGTAAATGTTAAAAACATGTGAGGGTTACTGAGTTTATGAAGAGCCAAGTGAGGACCCCTCCTGGGGAGCCCCCATCTGTGTCTGACTCTGTCTAAAGGTATCCTACTCCCAGCCTTAATGAATTCCTGCCTTGCTTCTTCCCAGCTGCACAGGTCCCTTGGCCCTCAGTTTGTTCACCCTGTCCCTCTGCCCAGAATGTCTTTCTCTCACTTAGGAGTTTCCTAGGGCTATGGTGGAGTAGAAATGCAAAGGCCTGGAGCCTTTATCCTCCTAGTTCTGGGGGCAGGAGTCTGAAATCAAGGCGTCCACAGGGTCGTGCTTCCTCCGAAGGCTCCAGGGAAGAATGCCTCGGCCTTTGCCAGTTGCCGGCGGCTCTTGGCATTCTGTCTGTGACTGCATCACTCCAGTCTGTGCCTCGGTTTTCACACAGAATTTTCCCGTGCGCATCTCTCCTCTTGTACGAAGATGCCAGGCTGATTTCATCTCATCATCCTTAACCAACTACATGTACCAAGACCTTATTTCCAAATAAGTTCACATTCTGAATGCACATGGATTTTGAGTAGACATGATTCAAACCACAGTACTTCCTTTAGCTGGAAGAAAATTAGAATGAAAGAGAGACTAGAGCTTTCTTTGGAATCAGGGCATGGCTGGGCCATCTCTCTGAAGCCATGCCTCTGTCTTGCGGGGTTGAGGTGTGTGTCCCATTCCTTCACAAGCTCAATTATGAATGATCTCCAATCTAGGCTTTCCTCTCTCTGTCCCAGAGTGGAGGAAGAAACCTGACCTACTGTAGGTACAAGTAAGATGTACTATCTGTAAATCTGTGTCCTGACATGGCACATGGGGGTTTTCATTAGCTTCTGTTAAAGAGGATCACAAAACGCTGGCCCCAAACTTGGAGGCACTTTCTCATGGCCCCAAACATTTCAGTACCCTTGATAGATTTTGTTGAGTTTCATTAGTTGATTTCATGGCAGAAGGCTGAGTGGGCCCCTGCTGAGCTTTTTTTCTTCTATTCCCTATACCCCCAACACATTCATAATTTGAAAATGTAGAAGATCCAGTAAGCAGTTGTAAAGGAAGTTCATTACAAATAAGTTCTGTTGGATAAGTTTAGGAAAGTGTTTTAGTCAAAGACACTATCAGTTACTTCAGAGCAAAGGTTCAAAGCTGATTCATCACCCTGGACAGGACGTCTTTCTCATTTACCTGCAGATGACCCTGTGCCCCCCCAGCAGTATTCTCTCACCTGCAAGAGCTATGACCTTCAGCGATGTACTTTGGAGGCCCGTGACCTTGACACATTGCTTCTCCTGAATAGATGATTACAGGATAGAATTAGGGCCAACAGCTGAACTGGAAGAAATGAACACCACTTATCCTTTCTTGCAGCTGTATGTCAGAGTCTAGGAATGTGTCCCGATTTGCACAGACTTACAGTGCCTTCCTGCCTGCTGGTGTCTGGAGGGCAACTCAAGCAGGTGTCTGCTTAGCGGGCAGGTGTGACAGAGGATAGCAGTTTCATGTTTAATTTATCCAGAGTAAAAGAATTGTTGCACATGATGTAAAATATCCAGATTATGAAACAGGAGCTGACATTAGTAACAATGTGTTGTATTTATATCTAAAATTTAAGCCTAAGACTGGAGACTTAAGGAATTTACAGCCAAGGGATGAAACTGTTTATCTCTGTGTCACTTGTTTTAAAAAATACATAGGAATGCCTGGCAGCCCTCGTTGCTTCCTCAACACTGAAGATCATGGCTAGTTATCACTCTCCCCAGCCTGCCCTACTCTGTGGGCGCCCTCTCTGCCTGCTCAAGCTGCACCCAGGATCTGAGGGACACGGGAGGCCTCAGATTTGCCGAATGCCCCCGCATGATGGTGGTGGCGCTCAGCTACATTATCTTGCATGGCAGGAGCACATCTCCCTGATTTAGGGAGAAACTTGTAATATGGAACAATAAATTGTCCCAGATTATTTTTCTCTCCTCTTGAGTCTACACACATCTCGTCTTGTAGCTCTGTTAGGTGTGTGACTGGATGAAAAAATACCCATTGCTTTTTCTTCTCCTGAGAGGAACTTTTTTTTTTCTTTTTTCATGAATTTTGGGGGGGTAGGGGGGGTGGGATCTATTTTAAAGTAGTCAATGGCTCAGAATCAACACTCTGACTTTCCATTGATTCAACATAAGCATTTTCTGTGTTGTCTAATAGTTTGTTTAAAAGACGTAAAATAAACTGATTTTGTTTCAGGTTGACTACTGATTTCCTGCAAGCCTAAACAACCTGTGCATTCACTGGGCTTAGCTGGCTAGTTCCTAGTTCTGTGTGGTTCTGAAGGGCAGGGACAGGAGAAACCATGGGTTAGAAATACAGCAAAGGAGGGGGTGAACTGGGAAGGGAGAAGGGGGTGGAGAGGGATGGAAAGCAATGAGGGAAGCGGGCAGGGCAGGAGGGGAGGGGGGATCATCCAAGGACCATTAAATCCTTTTAGAAGTGAAATTATAGTGGGCGGAAGAGAAGAAAACCAGAGAGAAGCCAGAAAATAAAGTGATGACAGAATGTTTTTCAGGGCCTAGCAGTAAATAGGTACTAAAGAAGGATATAAAAATGTTTTTATCCATAGTTTTTTTTCTTTCTAGAAATGGCCCCATTGCTGCAAAATATCTTTTGTACGCATTAGCAAAATCTCTTTGACAATAATAAATGTTCTTGTTGAGCTTTGAGGAAAGGGAAAAGCAGGGAGAGAGGTGGCGTATGAAATGATGAGTCTGCTCATCAGTTTGCTGGTGTGTCGTTTGCTTTATATATTTTTTTCCTAGGGGTGAATCATTTGGGGGTATAAATCATTAGGAGGAAGATATAAGATAAAGTAGGTTACTGCTATTCAAGGTTCATCTCCATTTGCCATACATGCATGAGAAGGAGAATACCATGCCCACCCCCCAATAATAACTACAAAACAAATGTAGTAACTTGTAAAAAATAATTTTGTTGAAAAAAATCATATATATATATGGAATTAATATGTATGTGTGTATTTAATTGTTTGTAATATTTATCATAACTAGTAAAATATTTGAAGCATCAACACTTAAAGACACTTCTTGTAAAGTTTATCACATATAACTGATTTTGACTTGGTTTTGGCAAGCATGGGACTGATTGTCTGTCATCCTCTGTAGGAAAGGGTGAGCAAGGAGAAATGAGATTCCTGAACTCGCCCGCAGAAACAGTATCCCCTGCTCTCACAGGGATCCATTTGCCACATGGTTAACATGCAGCAAAGTCCATTGATTGTCTTCTGTCTCTGTCCCCTCCCCTATTGAGCTCCCTCTGGTATAGGTCCTAATGAGCAGTGAAATGTCCCAGGCTTGCCGTGGGAGGGACATGGACGGTGACATGGCTCAGACCTGCACTGGTAATTAGTGTGGGTCTAACTGACCCCTCACAGTGACTTTACTACTCAGCCTTTGGCAATCAGAGAGGGGGCCTTCCAGTATCTGTATGCAGTATAATCTCTTTGATTATAGTTAAAACCAGTCATAAGACATATAAAATAAATCCAAAGCATAAATTACAAAACATTCATCTTTTAAAAGACTCCTTAAAAAAAAAGAAAGATCAAGTGGAAGAAACAGTTTTTATCCTCATGCAGTGAATGTAGATCGGCGTTTAGTGTTCACAGAGAACTACAGAAAGGAACTGGGGTCCTCAGAGCACTTCCTTTGCAGTTCCTCTGACTCACTCGGAACCTCTCTGAGCCCATGTTGTCTTTAATCGTGTTACTGTATTGTTAGCAGCAACTGTACCATACATTTCTTAACTGTTACATTAAAAAATATCTTTAAATAACTTCCTAAATAATTGCCATTTTATTTTTCCTTGGTATAGAAAATACATTATTAAAAACTCCAGTGGGCTTACAAAAAATTTTTGTTAAGAGTTATTTTCAGAAGATGCTAGTTATAAGCATTCTGAAAGAGAAAATTTAAGTTGTTTTAACAAGGGTTTCTTCAAAATTATTCAAAGAGCTGCTTGATGTCAAGATGGTTTTTAAAATTAAAATCTGATAACATCATTGATTATTGAAGTATGAAATTTTTTATCTGATAATTCTTGACCAATTTATTGCTTTTTAGAAAAGAATTTGCTGTCAAAAGTTCAAAGGAAAATCAGATTTTCAAATGATAATATGTAAGTCAGTACACAGTACGAAGTATGTGTACAGCCTTCCAAATGAAATAATTTAAGCATTTTCTATGATGAAGTAGAATTTAACAGACTTGGAAAGAACTAGAAATGAATGAATAAGATGGAGACTATTGAAGATAGCCTGGCCTAATTTAAAGACCCCATAAATCGGTACATTAATCATACTGATGAGTGTACATTGATCAGTATGATTATAAAAATAAACTGGCCGGAAGAGTCTGTCCAATATGTCTGCTTACATCAGGACCTCAGACAGGTGGTGTCCATGTTGGATATTTGACAGAACACTGGACTTAGAGCCAGAAACCTGGGCGGCAGGGCTGGCTCTTTCAATTCCTAACTATGTGTCTTATTTGGGTGAATTACTGAAGCCCTGGAAATGTTTCCTCCCTTCTGAAATGGCTGCAACAATTGGTATGTGCTTCCCAGGATCACTGAGTCATTCAACAAACCCGGGTGGAACATGTATTATGAACAGCCCCTACAGTAGGTCCTATAGATGCAACATTGGTAAGATTCTGTATCTTTTGTTGAAGATGGCACAGAGAGACACATAAAAAATAAGAGCAGCAGAACGTGATAAGCGCTGTCTTCCCTTCTAGGGGCGTTGGGATCTCAAGGGGATGTGACGTCCCACCTGGCCCTGCGGGGCTGCTGGGACTGTTGCTGAGCCACCTTCACACGCTTGTAATGATTCCTTTAAAACTGGCACTAGTGCTTTTGTCTTTTTTCTTTTTTTAATCGGATCTACCCAAACTCTGGCTACCTTGACTGGCCCTGTCCCAAGGGCTCTCTCCTCTAGTTTTTAGCAGTCCAAGTATCTGACTTTTCTCCTAATCATTCCTTTGTACTTGGGGCAGCTCCGTTGCAGCTTCCAAACCCTGCTCTTCCCCTGGGGCCCTGTGGACACGTCCGACTCCTTTGTCTCCCTGTCACCATCCTCCTTCCTCTCCGCCATGTCACGAATAAAGAGGACTCATCCACTCGGGAGCCTATCCTGGCTCCACATGGAGGAGCTGGGGGACTTTAGACCCATGATGGTCTCTGTGTGGCTGGCCTTCATCTTCTGTCAAATGGGGTTGAAGTGGACAACAGTGACAAATCATGTTTAAAGAGCTTTATTTGTGCCAGCACAGTTCTCAGATGACACGTCTGGGGCTGGTGACAGTGCCTCCCTCCCTCAGACGGCTCTGGGGCCATTAAATCTCAAGACCTTATGACACAGTCCAGAGGGTAGTCAGAGCTCAAAAACATTGTGTATTTATTTTAGTTTTATTACTAGTGGAATTGTTATTGCTATAACACATGAAAGCACTTTGTTAAGTGTGTGATATTACTAACTGTTTTGAATTTCATTATTAATCATTTGGGAGATTATCTATATAGCTCTTCTTTAAATGTTTGGTAAATATTCCAATGACTGTTCAATTCCCAGGAATTTTTCTTGATGGAAAAACTTAACTTTGTTACAAAGTCTAAAAGGTTGAAAAGTATTAGCAGACTTTTCAAATTTTACTTATTTCTGGGTTCCTAGCTGCATTACTAGACTCTCAAATATTTGATTCCTAACTACATGTCATCAAAGATATTTCAAAGATATTCTTTGGAAAAAGAAAAATACATCAATGTCTTGTATTTTGTTGACCAATGGCCAACTAGGTGAGGTTGATAAACAATTCCCATGGGTATTTTATTCATCCTGGGTATCTTCATTTAAGGAGTCCAGCAAAGAGAGAGCCCCAGCTCCTGAACTCAGGTCCCCATGTGCAACAGCTCTGCTTAACCACCTAAGGCCAAGAGCAGCTGGACCAGTTACTACTGTTTAATCTTCACAATTTACAGCACTACCTTACTAGGTGAATTAATAAGTCATAACAAAACACAAGTTTGTTGTTTCCGCTTTGCCAGGCAATATTCTAGTTATTGAGAAAACAAGGTAAACGTGACACTGTTTTTGTCCTGAGGAATTTTAAAACCAAGTTGGAGAACTCTGCTCTTTTCCCATCAAAAATTTCTACTCCCAAAACTAAGGAATTATTTGTTTGCCACGAGAACTCAATCTTACTTTGGGCTTTGGAGTAGATAGACATCTAAACTTCATCCAGTTTGTCGTCTGTGCCCCGCGTCAGTGGCGTAGCTCTGCCCTGAGCCAGCACGACAGGCCGTTGTGCTGTCTGGCGAAAGGACTATCTCCAAGACCAGCCACAATTTTTAGGCCCGCCAGGGAATGGAGAAATGGTGGTCTCAGAAGCATGGGGGAGGCAGAGGAAATACGTTTCATGAATATCACTATAACTACTGAAATCTGTTTGAGATCTTCCTAGGCCCCTTGGCAGCTGTACCCTGAATATTAGGGAAATCTGGGTTTAAAGGGAAAATCTCAGTTTTGGGATTTCTTCCAATCTGTCAAACTTTGATAGCCCCTGAGAAGTCCCTCAGGTTCTTCATGTATTTCACAACGTCGGAGCATATAGGGACATGTTTTGTATTGATTTTTAGTTCACAGAAACCTGAAATATTACCAGAATAATTGTCACATCTATGTTTCTTCTTATTCCACCTTCTCTGTACATTTTCCAAATAGGATTGTTTGAGTCGAACAGCGAAATAAGATTCTGAGCCTTTATTGATGTAGAAGATGAGGGACTAATCCTCTTAAGTTTTCCAAACTCATAAGTGAAGATAAGAATATTAATAACCATGCACTGAGTTACTATCCTGGACTGGGTTCTGCACTCTTTATACGTCCTCAAATCTTCAGGCCAGTCTTCAAAGTTGGTAATATTATTACCAATGACAGATGTAGAAACTGGAGCTTAGGAAGGAAAGGTAGTTTGCCAAAAATCATACAGTTAATAAGTTGTATCTGTTTGACCTTAAATTCCATGTTTTTTTCTTCCACAGTCTTCTGCTTCCTCACGGAGTGCTGTGTGGAGCTTATGACTATTTTATTTGTTCAGTCCTTCATTCTCATTCCTCCCCAGTCATTTGCATTTTCAATTCACAGACATTTTATTTACATCTGCTAGGTTCAAAGCACTGTCTGAAGCCTTCTGGTAAATAAGATGAATGTGACCCAAACACTGCTCTCAAGAATTTCTGAGTTCCCAGTCAGAAGATCTCTCATACACACACCTCACATACACTGTCCAAGCTCTGACCACTGCAGTAAGAAGAGCATGGCAGGCAAAGACAGCTGGCATCCAGATAAGAGAGAAAGACATCACTTTTTTCTGGGAGGGTCCCATGAAGCACTTAAGTCCTGAACTTGGAGAGAGGAATATTTTTTGACCAAATCACTGAGCCTTCTTGCAAAGAACACATAAATGGATAAAAACCCCAGGGGATGTCAGGATACTAACTCTCAACTGTTGCTCCTGTCCTCACGTGTCCACCCCAGTGTGCTCCAATCTTGATGTCAGTTTGTTTGAAATGACCTAGAGTAAAGACTATACCATTCTTAGAGTTCTGGCTGAACATGGACTGATGATAAATAGTGATGGAATGTCTATCCATCCAATTAAAATAGAAAGCAATAGTAAATTAAAATAGACTATTGTTGGCTATTACTGCTTAATGAACAACCACAACATTTCAGTGCCATCCATTAATAAGCATCTCCTTCTGGGGCATCTTCAGGTCAGCTGGGGTCTGGGCCCCAGCCTGCATTCAGCTGGGAAGCTGTGCTCAGGCCGTGGGGGCTACTGCTTGTGGTCCTGAGGTTGGGCAGCTCTGGGGCCCAGGCTGAAGGGGCAGAAGCTCCCCAGGGGTGCTCTTCTGATGGCCGTAGCAGTGGGGCACATACATTTTAAGGCCCTGCTTCAGTCACATTGGCCAAACTGATCACATGGCTGAGCCCAGGGACCTGAGAGTGAATAGTTTTAAAGAATGATCTATCTGCCACGTGGACGGTGAGGAAGAGGTAAAGAGGATGAAACTCACAAGACAGTCCCTTTGGAAAAGAGAAAATTCTAAACACACTTGAAGAAGATAGTGAGATGTTAGATTTTCTTTAACGGTAACAGACACATTAGAAAGCTCATGTAGCACATGACAGATATTCTTGGGCATAATGGCTGTCGGGAGAGACAGGAGCTAAGGGGGCAGTTGCATAGCTGTTGTAATGATGAAGGGCGAAAATGGGGGTGTGACGACTGGGATGTAAAGTCGCCAAGGATGGGAGGGGACTTTCTGAGTCAGAATCAGTCACTCTCGGCACCTCGCTGGCTGCGACCCTGAGCTGAGGCGTCTGAGGTGGTGAGTCCCTCGGTGCCATTAGGAAACCCAGCGGGCAGGTCAGGCTCTCACAGGGGAGCAGCGGGCTTGACGCCTGCATGTCAGGGACGGTGGTGCTTTAACGGAAATAAGGTGGACAGGTAGGGGCAGGCTGAGGGACGGAGGATGATGAACCTTTGACCGCTGCTGGGTAGGCGCTGTCCTGGGGAAGGGATGCAGAGCTGTGGATGTGGGCAGCTGGGAGCAAGCATATCGAAGGGACAGAGGTCCCGGGCACAGGATGGAGGAGAGGTGAGCATGGGATGGAGTTAGAGCTGGAGGGCTTCCTGGTGACCTTGCTGAGCAGGGGAGGCAAACACCAACAAGGAGTGTGTGGGCGGGAAATGCCTGTGAGCGGTGAGCACCCCTCTGAACAGGTTTACAATGAGCATACAGTGCACTGGGGGGTGGGGGTGGGGTTGCTTCCCATTAGTATCACTGAGTCTTGTGTTCTTTGAGCGTTTCTAAGACGAGAGAGAGTGCCAGCGGGCAGTGTGTAGATACCGAGATTCCGAGATTTACTGAGAGAACCAGGTCTTGCTTTGTGGCAGGTGGGAAGCAGTTGAGTGACTCTTTCTGTCCCATAGATAGTCTGAAACTGGGATTTGATTTAACACGGTTTAGTTTCTGTCCTAGCAAATAATCTGACTTTAACTTAATTCTACAAATTTTTTAATTCTCCTATTCATACACATCAATATATAGATGCAATACATTCTTGTATATGTTCACTGATTTTAGTTGTGAGATTGGATGAAATGGTAAATGGCTCCTGGGATGGCTTTTGTATGCTGATCATTTGCTTCCCCACTGGTACGGTGATGTGTTTGCTAGTGACATGGGCGTATGTGGAGCCTACCATAGACACATTTATTTTAAATTCTAAGGAAAAATGCCCTGTTATTGCTAATACCCAACTCTCTCTGCATTTAAAAACAGAAATGTATACCAGTATTTAAATTTGATGATTTTAAGGATATCACTTCCGAAGTCAGTTTTAAAAGAATACTACTTTTCACCATGCTTATGTGTGTATAGTATTTTTCTCCTGTCCCCTGGAATCTTAGCTTAGCTCTCTGTTGTGTCCCATCTCTCCCCCCGATGTTGGTTTCAAGCCCCAATCTACTGCTGCTGTGTGACACATGCATGTGTAAGTGTGGTGGCCCTGCTGGCAGGGTAAGTGTGCCTAAGCTCATCAGTCACCAATGTCACCTTCCTTGAAGTTCCATGTCTTCATGCAGACCTAGTACCCACACAGATTTTCAAATTTTTGGCATACTCTAGGACTGAACACAAGTTGGGCTTCACTTGGCACTTTAATGCTGACATTTTCTTCTACATTTTTGCCTTGCCTCCCCACAGAGCTGTGACCTGGGTCAGCAGAGCATTGTTCACATTGTGCTGAGACCCCAGAGACCACTCCGAGAAAGGGGCACAGCTGGCAGGGACAGCCGGCGCAGACCTGGTGAGGGCTCTGAGAGGGAGCCCGAGAGCCTGACCCGTGTGGACCTCAGCAGCTCCGTCCTCCCAGCCGACTCGGTGGGTCTGGCTGTTATCCTGCACAGGGGCGGCGAGGAGGCCCAGCCAGCTGGAAAGCCAGGTAAGTGTACAGACTCTGTCCACAGCTACTAACGCCTTACTGTGTATATGTTTAATTCATGGTAAATTCTAATCACTAGACAGAGTCATCACTGGAAGGAGAGTACTTACTTGGTTGTAAAATTGGGGTTGAACACATTTAATAAGGACAACAAAACAGGGTTTTCATATTACGAATAAACAGATGGAGAAGGTGTCAAGACCATGATAATAGTATTTTTTAGATGGGGGCAGGAGTGGCAGGGCAACGTGACATGCTTTGCTAGGGTCAAAGGTATGATTAGGGTACATTATATCCTTCTCAACTTTTGCCCTTTTTTTCCTTCTAGTTTTTATTGTCTTAATATGCATTTTCCATGATTACGTTTCTTAAGATGTAGAAAAAATTTAAAAAGCAGAAAGAGAACTAGGAGTAATGTTAGTCATTTGCAGGACCTAAGGCAACATATTACAGTGCCAATAACATCCTTTGCATCCTTCCTTCTCTTTATTCTACAACTCACTTCAAAAGTGCTTTTCTTTGGAAAAGGATAATGATCCCTTGGATATTCTGACAATATTAATGTATTTTCCTCGGTCTTGTATTCCACAATCTAAATAGTCAGTGTTGTAACAGGATTATTTTTAGTATAATTTGTGACAGAAAACACCAAAAATTAACAATGACTTCACAAAGTAAAAGTCTATCTCTCCAACATGCAAGTGGAGACACTGGCAGTCCTGGGCACATATGGCCGTCAGTGTCAGAGTTCTGGAGCCAGCAAGATGGAGGCGTAGAGTAAAACAGATGCCTCCTGCTAAATTCACTAAATACAATTTAATAAAATTTTTTCAAAAATCAGAGGTAAGATTACGGAAAAAGAAAAATGAAAAAAATTTCTAGTAACAAGTGAGAAAGTAGAAACAACACAGCTGTCTTTAAATAGAGAAATGGATGCACATGGACTTTAAGTACATGAGCTGATGTTCTGATGGTCTTGAGGCAGTTGTGGAGCTGGGGGAGGAAGGCTATCCCTCACATGCCCCAGGTACCTAGGAGACTGAAAAAAAGGTGAGAAATGGGAAAAAGTATTAGGAATAGGGAAAAATAAGATAAATTTAGATTTATCTCTGCCATGTCTATGTGATCCAGAATGAAGAATTAATACACATATTGGCCTCAGACTTACAGTGTGTCTGATGTCTTCAGAGAGAACTCCGTGGCATGGCACTGATGCCTCAGGAGAAAAACAAGACCTACTAATGGGGTGCATATGATCAAACATTGTAAGTCAAACAAAGGAATATTCCACCTTGAGAGGAAGTGAGTATACACCATAAACTGGAAGATTGGGTTCCCCTGAACTTAAAGTATAGTGACAAGTTGAAACAGGGCAAAAAAAAAAAAAGTATATATATATACTTATTTTAATTAAAGCATAAAAACATAATAAAATGTAAAACAATACTAATGTAATAGACAAAGATAGCTATTGAATAGAACATTATTAGAATTTTAAAAAATTGTCAATGAATGTGTTAGAACAGCATATTGTACAATGCCAAAGAGAGTTAATGACCTGGAAGATAGACATGAGGAAATTAACCATAATGGGACAAGGATAAAAATGTAAAAAAATAGTTTTAAGAGACTAGGAGTCTGGAATAAGAAGGCTGACTGTATTTCTGGTAGGAATTCCCTTATAGGAGAATGGAGATCTCAGAGAGGAGAGACAGTTTTCTAAGAGAATGGCTGAGAACATTTTAGATGGATGATTCAAATGTACACAGTCCCCAAAAAAGATAAATAAAAAAGCATGCAGTTGGTCTTAATCGATTAAGATAAATAAAAATAAATTTGCTCTATAAATGAAGTAAAACACCAAGGAAAAAGAGAAGCTCTTAAAATCAAATAAAGAAAAGAGATTACATAGAGGGGAGCAATATTTGTGTGGCCACTGACAGGAATGCTGGTGGAGTAATATATGGCTGGAAAACTCCTGTTTACCTAGACTTATGCCCAACACACCTACAGAAATTTTGCTCAGGGATGAGAGAAAAAGGAAGGTGTTTTTAGACAAACACTGAAAGTATTTGAACTCCATCTGGAAGAACTGTTAAAGTATTTACAACAGGGAAGAATGAATTTGAACTCAAGATGAAGAAATATCCTGCTCAGCAAATACGAAGATACAGATGAATCAATCTAAATGAATATTGATGTAAAAAATAATATTGATCAGTTTGATAGGTGTATAAAAACCAAGGGACCAAACTAGTAGATAAAATAACATTTAGGAGAAAACAGCGACCAATTAACATAGAAATGTGCTCAAGGTATTATCAATGATAAGAGAAATTAATGTTAAAATAACAATATCATATCATTGCACCCTTACCTGATGGGCCAAAATTTAAAAGTCTGACAAAACCAAGTGTTGACTAGGATATAGAATAGTAAGTGCTTTTATACATGATGGTGGGACTATCAGTCATTCAGACACTATGTGAGTAATTCACAACTTCACAATAATTAGTAAAATACAAAATGTCCATGTTTTGCAACTCAAAAGTACATGAGGAAACATCTGTATGGATGATCATAATAGGATCATTTGAATTTGTGAAAAAGTAGAAACACCATTGCTGTTTGCAAATTAGGTGAATAGATAAGTAATCAAATTTTTATAATGGTTATGGTAAATCTATAATTATTCTATAATTGAAACAAATTACCTGGATCTATCAGTATAGCACATCTCCAAATGAAAGTGTTAAGTTTTTTTAAGAAAAGGTTTGTAAATTGCTAAGGAATGTTCAGTAAGATATACAGTTTATGCAAAACTTCAAATCATAAAGTCTAAAATAATTGTATCTGTTGTTTATGGATAGGATGGCCATATAATATATTTTCTTCAAATAGGATATATTTGAAAATTGAAGGTTACATTAAAATATAATTAAATTGCACATTTATATACCTTTAAAATATTTATTGATCAGTAAATTGGATTTATTATTAGTAGAGCTGTAAACCAGTTATTTAATATTATTTTCAAAAATAAAATTCTTTCTAAAGTTAAAAAAAATCATTTACTTTAGAGCAAAATTAAACCTTTATAATCACTGTACATTAATAATAATATTACCAGAATAAGTATCCTTTGTACATCTTCACATATTTTAGTATTTCCTAATGTATCTGAATCTGCTATCTTGTCAATGTTTTTTATCTGAGGATTTAAAAAATACAATCTTATTATTTTATTTTATTATAAAATTGCCTCCAGTCTCCTTCAGGGTTTTATTCTATGATTAATGTATTTGAAATTATTGATATTTTCAATTGATTCTCTCTCTAGACCATAAGATTTTTATTTAAGAAAATACACTATATAGGGATTGAGATACCAGTAGGTTCTCAGAAAATTCTGCTAAATATCTAATATTCTCTTTATACTTTAACTGAAACATATAATTATTTCAACCTAAACAACAGATTAAATAAACCCTTATACATGTACACACTATGGTAAAGGACACCCTCACCAGAGCAAGAGTCTTCAGCGGACTCTGGGCTCTGTGACAAGACCGTTCAGTTTTGCCTCCCACAGGTGTTCAGCACATCTGACCTCTCTCACGCTGTGCGGGTGTGTTCTGTGGACCATGCGCTGGCCATCGTACCACTTGCTGGCTCCCCAGCTGGCTGGCACGGGGACATCCCTGTGAGCTTCTCCCACCACCCACCCAAGGGCAGCAGTGAGCTCTCCTGGCAGCCTGCTTGCTGTGCTCACGGGGACGTGTTAGTGATGTAGCATCTCAAAGGGATCAGAAAAGAAAAGATAGGTTATCCCAAGTCGACTTCTAAAACTTAATCCTGTGTTAAACTGAAACCCAAACTACAGAGAGTTGTCCTTTAATCTTCAGAACTGGAAAGAATCATCTCCTTTGCAGAATTCTCGTATGTCTTAATATTTTCTATTTTGTACTCTAGTTGCTTCTGCATGTACTTTATTTCATTGAAAATAGGATATTTGTCCAATTTACAATAGTGTTCCTGAAAACCTCCTAGAAAAGTAGTGATAAATGTTTACTAAATTTCTTAAGATTATATGTGGTAAGCCATTCATCAGAATTTCTGTGTATCTTACTTTTAGAATTAATGTTTTATTTTAAATTATTCAGAGAAAACAAGACTTCACCTCTTAAAATATCCTGGCAATTTCAGTGTTTGAATGAATGCATTACCTCAAATAGAATTATTTGGAATGGAGAGTGTACTTATATGATTATGTTTCTTTAATTTACAGTTTAGAGTCCTAACAAGCCCCCAGGTCATGCTCAAAATGTGGTTCCAGGAGCCATGCTTTGAGTAGCACTGTCTAAGTAGTAAGAATGTGTTATTTAAAATATTGTGAATGCATAAAATATATTATTTTATAAACATTTGAATAAGAATATTGAATAAGCTAGTCGTGTAAGCTAGTAGCTCCAAGGTACCTGTGAGTAACTAAGCTCATGCGTGATGTTTGTGTTTCCTTAAGAGACGCTGTTCTTCACCTCCTGACAATCAGACAAGATGAAACTATTGGACCTGGGAAAAAAAAAGAACATTCTCTAATATTTGCCATACAGTTAATTAACTGCATAAACAAAGAGTGAATTCCTGCTCTGTGCCAGCCACAATTCTAAGTGCTGGGAAGTAACAGGAAATAGAAATAGAAGGAAATGCTTACCTGAATGAACCTCTTTCTAACCTAGGGAGAAGATAATAAACAAAGAAAAAACAACTAGTAAGTGTATGTATGTCCTTTGCTCAGGAATTTAGCAGAGTAAAGGGGATAGAGAATGTTGGAAGGGGTGCCCTTTTGTATGAGGTGGTAAGAAGGCCCCGCCAATAAAGGAACATTTTGGGGTCACAGCCATTCGGGGATCTCAGGCAGAAGGCAGAGTGGACGTATGTACCCAAGGCAGGGCCATGCTTAGAAGGCAAAGGAACCGATGTGGCAGGGTCAGGGGAGTACAGCCGTAGGGGCCTGGGGAGTCAGAGCCGGGCTTGGGCAGGCTGTGCAGAGTCACGCAGGCCCTAGATTTTACCTTGGGGAGAAGAGGGCCACTGGATGAGTTTTGAGTGATTAAATAAAATGATCTGACTTAGCGAAGGTTCATCTTGGCTGCTTGTGAGTGAACTACAGGAGGCCAGACTGGAAGCAACAGGACCAGTTTTTCAAATCAGAGAAATACTGTAACGCGTGTAACATCAGGAACTAGCGGTAATAACAACAGTCAACGTCTATGAGCACTTGCCTTCCACTTGTACTAAGCACTGCTTCCATGAAAGGTCTTGTTTAATTCTTCCGAAGCCCTTTCAGTTAGACAATACCAATCTTCTTTTTAGATGGGAATAGCATCAGACCATTTAAGGAACTGATCCACGTGGGGTAAGACATTACCAATGATTGTCTTAGTCTAAAGATTGTGTTTGAAGTTTTCACTAGTCTGCACTCCTGTAGATATAGGTCTCAGAAGGAATGAATTAGTTTTTGCATTTCCTTTAGATAGTTTGGTTATAAAGTAGACACTGACAATAGGTTATTTTGAAGAATCATGTTAATTGTTAATTTCAGTCAAGTAGTCAAATTTTAAAACTCAAATTTTATATCACCTGGTATTCTATTTAAAAAAATTTTTGCTAATTTTATCCAGTCCTTTCAGGTCTGATTCTCTCAGCTTTCTAAGAAAACATTTTTTAGTATTAAAGAACATTTTACTATAAAATAGTATACATCCTCTTGCTAAAGGAAAGAGACTACTTTTGATGAAATATTATGTGCTGGAATGAATTATTGACATATAACTCAAAAATATAACATAGAAAAAAATAAAAACAGACAAATATGAAAAAAATTAAAAGAAATGACCTCCACCACTCCTTTTCAACATTGTTTTAGAAGTCGTAGCTAATATAGTAAGACAAGAAAAGGAAATAAAAGGTATACAGATTGGGAAGAAGACATGATACTTTGTTCACAGATGCTATAATTATCTAAGTAAAAAGTCTTAAAGAACTGACAAAAAAAATTCCTGGAACTAATATCAAGGTTGTAGAACACAAAGTCAGTACATGAAAGTCAATCACTTTCTTATATATCAGCAATGAACAGTGGAATTTGAAATTAAATTACCACTTATATTAGCATCCCCCAAAATGAAATACTTAGATATAAATCTAACAAAATATGTGTAAGATCTGTAATGAGGAATATTATATAACTCTGGTGAAAGTAATCAAAGAATTAAATAAATGGAGAGACATTCTCTGTTCAAGGAGAAAAGAAGATCCAATACTATTAAGATGTCAACTCCCCAACTTAATCTACACAATTGCAATCAAAATCCCAGATAGTGATTTTGTAGATATCAACAAACTGATTCTAAAGTTTATTTGGAGAAGCAAAGAACCCAGAATAGCCAACACAATGTTGAAGGAGAACAAAATCAGAGGATTGATGCCGCCCAATGTTAGGATGTACGTATAAAGCTACAGTGACCAGGCCAGTATAGTATTGGTGAAAGAACAGACACATAGATCAAAGGAGTAAAGTAGAGAGCCCAGAAATAAACCCACATACATATTTTCAGCTGATTTTTGATAAAGGAGAAGAGGTACTATGATGGAGAATAGTCTTTTCAACAAATGGTGCTAGAACAACTGGACATCCACATGCAAAACAAGAATCTAGACACAGACCTTACACTCCTTACAAAAAATAACTCAACATGGATCATAGACCTAAATGTAAAGCACAAAACTATAAAACTCCTAGAATATAACACAGAAGAAAACCTAAATGACCTTGGATATGTTGATGACTTTTTAGATACAACGCCAAAGGCATTATCCATGAAATAAACAAATGATATGATGGATTTTATTAAATTGAACAGTGTCTTCTCTGTGAGAGACAATGTCAAGAGAACGAGAAGACAAGCCACAGACTAGGAGAACATATTTTGCAAAGGGCATATCTGATAAAGGACTAAATATACCCAAAATATTCAAAGAACTCTGGAAAATCAACAATAATATGGACAACCTGATTAAAATATAGGCAAAAGATTTGAAAAGGCACCTCACCAAAGAATATACACAGATGGTAAATAAGCATATGAAAAGATGTTCAATATTATATGTCATTAGGGAACTGCAAAGATGCCCAATATTATACGTTCTTAGGGAATTATTGCTAATTAAAACAACTAGATGCTGCTACATACTTACTAGAATGGCCAAAATCCAAAATACTGACAACACCAAATTCTGGTGAGAACATGGCATAATGCCAACTCTCATTCATAGCTAATGGCAATGAAAAATAGTGCAGCCACTTTGGAAGACAAGTTAACAGTTTTTACAAAATTAGACACACTCTTACAATAAAGCAACCACACTTCTTGATGTTTATTCATGTGCGTTGAAAATGTATGTCTGCACAATAACCTTCACGTAGATGTTTTGGGCAGCTTTATTCATACTTGCCCGAACTTGGAAGCAAACCATGATGTCCTTCAATAGGTAAATAGATAAGCTGCATTATATCAAGACAATAAAATATTATTCAGTGCCAAAAAGAGATGAGCTATCAAGCCATGAAAAGACATGAAGGTAACTTAAGTGCACATTACTAAGTGAAAGAAGCCAATCTGAGAAACCTATATACTATACGATTCCACCTATATGACACTCTGGTAAAGAGAAATCTGTAGAGACAGTAAGATGTCAATGGTTTCTAGGAGTAGTGGGGAAGGAAGGATGAATGGACAGAGCGCAAAGGATTTTTAAGACAGAGAAACTATTCTTCATGATACTATCCTGGTGGATGTAGGTCATTATACATTCGCCAAAACTCAGAATATACACCACCAAGGGTGAACCCTGATATAAACTACCGACTCTGAGTGATATGGGTGTGTCAACCATAAGTTCTTCAATGTAACAAATGGGCTCCTCTGGAGTGGGGTGCTAATGTTGGAGCAGGCTGCATGTGTATGTTGGGGAAGGGGGTAAATGGGAACTCTGTACCTTTTGCTTAATTTTGCTGTGATTCTAAAACTGCTCTGAGAAGGCCTATTAAAAATAAATGAAATTGCTTTTAAGGCTTCAGCTCTAGATACACATAATAGGAATATCATGATTATTAGAGAGTATGTTATTATCAGCATTATTTTTTTGCCAGTGTTTGAATGAGTACAAGATGAAAATTATTCTGGGATTATAAATTAGTTAACACCTGCCAAATACAAATCAGTCATGGAGGCCTCCTAATGAAATAAAATGATAAACTTCAGACTTAATTCTCATTTTATCCAAAATCAGATCTCAAGTACTTGCAAATGTGTGTTACACCATGCTAATGATTTTAAACCAAAGGGTGTGAATTTCTTGGTGTGTTGGACAGCATTAAGGAATGCCTCTTGTATAAACCTTCCCTGAAATGACAAAATGTTGGCAGTGATACTAGAGCAACTTCTAATTGCTATCACATCAAATTATTAAAAATACATCATGATTTTGCCAAGGACTTAATTTTTTTCCAACACAGACATTTTTTGCTATAATATGGTCTTTCAATATTATAAGTGAAAATGTAGAAAAAGAGATTAAATAGTAGTGGGAATTTGGCCAGCCTGACATATTTTGGGTGGGTTTTTGAGATAGGAAGAAATAGTGCTCTATTCCTTTCCAAGAAGTCTGAACACTTCCAGAAGCAAAATGATTTGCTCTTCCTCTTTATTGTGCTTTATGTGCTTTATATATACTTCATTGTAACCACTTACCACATTTTTGCTTATGACTCTGAAGGTGTGCTCATGAAGTACAAGTCTCATATACTTTGTACATCCATCGTGTGGAACATGGGTGGGGCTGGATATATTGTTGTACTGCCAGCAAATGTGATTCACCACATAAGATACAACCTTTACAACTTTTCAGCTCTTGTTTATCCCGTATAGCAGGGGAAAATGGCTAAAAATTGCATGTGGGCAGCATGATACAGTGTGCCAGGCGTATACAGAATATAAGCAACAGCTCTAATCCTAAGGAGGTCAGAACTTGGTTAGAGCATGGTTAGAGATAATCAGGCACTCCATACACATAAATCAATTTTAAGTGTCAGATGAACTCTTCCCTCATTTATTGTTATCAGCCCATCTTCTGAGTATTTATTTCTCCATTATTTTCACTGTGGCAAGAAATGTGTAACATAAACCATCTTAACCATTTTTAAGTGTATATTTCAGTCTTGTCAAGGATATTCACATTGTTATGCAACCAGTCTCCAGAACTTGTTTATATAGCAAAACCCAAACTCCATGCCCATTTGCCCTCCCCCAGCAACCATCATTCTGCTTTCTATCTCTGTGGATTTGACTTCTCTAGGTACCTCATACGAGTAGAATCATACTGTATTTGTCTTTTTGTGACTGGCTTACTTCACTTAGCATGTCCTCAGAGTCTGTCCATGCTGTAGCCAGTGTCAGAACTTCAGAGAACTTCTTCTTTATAACAAAGTGGAAACAGGAGATATAAGGATTAATAATACATCCATATCCTCAAGTAGCTCATAGTTTTGAAGCTGTACATATGTAAATTAAAGTGGAGAGAGTTATGAAAAAGAGGTAAATCAAAGTAATGTGGAGATTTAGAGGGGTGAGGCTAATATAGGCATGCTTGACAGGTCTTGAATGACTGAAAGATTTGACCATGACTGTGGGGACTTTACAGGAGGTGGGAAGAGCTTAGTCGCATTCAGAGAGATGGAGGAGCTTTTGCTGTTTCCAGACAGTGCTGGCCTCGGCCGGCTCTGGGACAGGCTCAGAGGACTGGAATGGGCAAGGTGGCTGCAGGGGTGGGGACCTGTTGCCGAGGGCTCTGAGTGCCCATGCTTTCAGGGCTGGAACGGCCATGAACAGTCGCAGTCATGCCTTGCCTTTTCTTCTGGTGTTTAAGAAAGCTCTCCTCACACCTTGTATATTCTTTCTTAAGTAATTGGAAAAGGAGAAGAGATAGGCAGTCAAGGAGTGCCGGGCAGCCCTTGTCTGTGTGACACAGAACACAGAGGGGAGGCCCAGAAGCTGCAGGGGCAGGCGGGCCGCTGTCTCCACTCTGCCAGCTGGGTGGGGAGTGAGCTTACTGCCAAAAACGGGGATAACAAGCCCAGACTGGCCTTTTCCACTACATGCTTCTGTTCAAAACTCTTTGACACATGTGACCCTGTTAGAAGTGTTTTGTTTTTTGTGGTGGTTCGTTGTAAAACACAAGCAGTTAGAAGTAAGCCATGGGGACGAGTGGTGAGAGAGGATGGTTTGGGTGGGCAAGCCCAGCAGGGTGCTTGCTGGGGCCTCAGGATGTTCGGATTTGTCTGGTCCCCTCTGCAGAGCAAGGTGGGGATGAAGGGAGAGGGCAGCACCTTAGACCAAAGGAGGCCTGGCTGTCTGGGCGCCCCTCCGGTGGAAGGGATCCGTGGCCTCGCGTGACAGTAAAGCCCCTGCGGTCATCGCTCTGTGAGCTCTGAGGTCGGAGGACAGGGGCCCTGTGCCAAGATGGCAGATGTGCACTTCGCGGGAATGTGGGAACTGAGGCAGGAGGGATGTGTAGCTGGCCAGGTCCCCCTTGGGACTCCTCGGAGCATTCCGACCAGTGCAGAGTGAGCCCAAAGTGCAGGCAGGCTGCTTCATGCCTTTTTCTTGATTTGTCAGAAGGAAGATAAAGAAAAAAATTACAAAGTAAGAGGTAAAAACTGACTGCCTATAATGAACTCTTAAAACTTTATAAATTTTTTTTCTGAATAAATAAAGGCTGATGGAAATTTTGTGAAACTTTTATTTTCACATTAGGTGCTATTTTCTGTGAACTGTAGCTTCTAAGAAATGTACGCATAATTCAGGAATCCTTTGTTCCACCTATGTCATGAAAACAGGAATTAACAAAATGTCCATTTTTCACAAGAAACTGAAAGCCTCCTGACCAGTAATCAAACTATCAGGGCCTTCTTTATAAAATCACTTTCTAGGTAATTCCATACAATTAAGCCCAAACTTGAACCCCTTCTAAATCTGAACTATAATTAATTTTCCTAATGGTACCTCTGAAATTCTGTAATATCCAA
The DNA here is from genome assembly GCA_032199065.1 of Smutsia gigantea. Classification (NCBI taxonomy): domain Eukaryota; kingdom Metazoa; phylum Chordata; class Mammalia; order Pholidota; family Manidae; genus Smutsia; species Smutsia gigantea. The sequence goes on from JAVSCE010015929.1 coordinate 61,005, forward strand.
AATATTCTTCCTCAATCCTAAAGATCAAATTAAATTGACTACCTTTGGTGTTCTAGATGTGCTATTGCACTCTGATTCCTTGAAAGTTAACACTCTGTCTTTTCTGTTCATGATAATTAAACTAACCAGAATATTCAGTCAATCAGAGGACTTGCAATTATAAGAAGGGAATCAAATAGCCAATCGAATGTCTAGCGGATTAAGTGAAAATCCCTTGAGCCAGGGGATATTATTTTATATTCTAAGTGTTTAGCAAAGTGCCTGTTGTGTACTGAGCACTTAATAAATGTTTGTTGCTGCTGGAAAATACTTTAAGAAAAGGTGTTTCTAATCCTTGGGCTGATGCGCACACCCTCAGGGTGGTGTGTCTGTGACACAGACACGAAGCTTAGTGGCGAGGAGTGTGGGCTCCAGAGCCAGGCCCCCTGAGCCACCTCCGGCTCTGCTTCTTACCACTTCTGTGCACCTAGAAGTTCACCTCTCACTGCGCAGAATAAGGTCTGCAGACCAGCGTCAGCAGCATCCCCTGGGACTCGGTCAGGAAGGCGGGGTCTTCGGCCGCATCCCAGAGCTGCTCAGTTGGAAACTGCATGTTCACAAGGGCCTCAGGTGAACCATGCACATTAAAGTTTGAGAAGCACTGGTTTTCTTGATGGGCCAGGCCTCAGTTTCTCCATTTATAATATAGAGGTAGTGAAATTTGCTCATAGAGTCGATTCCAGCTACTTCATGACCACAGCCGAGAGCAGTGCCTGGCATACACTAAACAATGACTATGAGCCATTTTGTGGTTCTTTCTCTTTCCAGATCCTGTGATCAGAAGGCCTGATGTTGAACCTGAGGTCTAAAGTCAGTCTCAGTTTACAGAGCCAAGGCTTCATTTCATAGGAAAACGGGAGCTATGTCCCCATTTCATACTCCAGATACTTCCTACTCAGAAGTTACCTTCCTTCTGCTCTCTCTTGGTTTAAAAGTTGGAATTTTATTTTATTTATTTGTATATTTGTGTTTTTTTTTTAATGTTGGTTACTTCCACTGTATGTTTAGGAACAAATCAGAATAGTAGGTCTTCTAGAGAGATGAGAAATGACATCAGGAACAAAAGCTCTTTTGGTTATTATTCTAGAATTTTACATTTTCATCATCTTCTAACCCTAAGTCATGCATGCTAGTGTGGGCATTTTTTTTCCTTTGTCATATTCTTTTTTAAATACTTTTTTATTGTAATACCGTTGATATACAATATTATATTGGTTTCAACAAGTATACAACATAGTGATTCAACAGTTACATTCATTATTAAATGCTCACCTCAACTAGTATAGTTACTGTCAACATACATGTTACAGAAATATTGACTATATTCTCTATGCTGTATTTTCATCTCTGTGACTTATTTATATTATGATTGATATTTTGTGTCTCTTTAACCCCTTCACCTATTTTACCCACCCATCCTAACCCCTCCCCCATGGTAACTACCAGTTACTTCTCAGTGTCTATGAGTCTAATGCTATTTTGTTCATTTTGTTTTGCTGTGTTCTTAATTCCACAAATAAGTGAAATTATATGGTATTTGTCTTTCTCCACCTGGTTTATTCCACATAGCATAATACCCCCTAAGTTCATCCATGTTGTCATAAGTGGCAGATTTTCTTTCCTTTTTTTGAATGAATAATATTCCATTGCATATATGCACCATATGTTTATCCATTCATCCATTGGTGGACACTTTTGCTGCTTCCATATCTTGGCTATTTTAAATAATGTGGCAGTAAACATAGGGGTACATATAGCTTTTCAAATCAGAGAATTTGTCTTCTTTGGGTAAATTCCTAGAAATGGAATCACTGGGTCATATGGTATTTCTATTTTTAATTTTTTGAGGAACCTCATTACTGCTTTCCATAGTGGCTGCACCAACTTACATTCCCACCAACAATGTAGGATTCAATTTTCTCCACATCCTTGCCAACACTTGCTATTTGTCTTTTGAATAGTGGCCATTCTGACTCATGTGAGATGATATCTCATTGTAGTTTTGATTTGCATTTCCCTGATGACTAGCAACATGGAGCGTCTTTCCATGTGCTGTTGGCCATCTGTATTTTCCTTGGAAAAATGTCTGTTCAGGTCCTCTGCCTATATTTTAGTTGGCTTATTTGTTTTGTTTTGTTTTTGGTGTGAAGGTGTATGAGTTTTTTTATGTATATTTTGGATGTTAACCCCCTATCAGATATATCATTTATGAATATATTGTCCATTATAGTAGGTTGCCTCTTTGTTTTGTGATGGTTTCCTTTGCTGTACAGAAGTTTTTTTAGTTTGTTGTCATCCTTCTTGATTATTTTGAGTTCACTTTTGTGTGTGGAGTTAGACAGTAATTTAGTTTCATTCTCTTGCATGTAGCTGTCTAGTTTTCCGAAAATCATTTATTGAAGAGACTGTCTTTTCTCCATTGTATATTCTTGCCTTCTTTATCATATATTAATTGACCATATATGTATGGGTTTATTTCTGGGCTCTCTATTCTGTTCCATTGTTGTTCTATGGGTTTGTTCTTGTGCTAGTACCATACTTCATACTTTTTTGATTGCCATAGCTTTGTAGGATAGCATGAAGACAGAAATCCTAATAAACCCCAGTTTTGTTCTTTCTCAAGATTTTTTTTGGCTATTCTGGGTCTTTTGTGGTTCCACATTAATTTTAGTATTATGGCTCTAGTTCATTGAAAAGTGCCATTGGTATTTTGATAGGGATTGCACTGAATCTCTAAATTGCTTTGGGCAGGATAGCCATTTTGACAATATTAAGTCTTCCTATTGATGCACATGGGATAGATTTCTATTTATTTGGGTGTTCCTCAGTTTCTTTCATCAGTGTCTTAAAATTCTAAGAGTAATGTCTTTCACCTCATTGGTTAGATTTATTCCTAGGTATTTTATTCTTTTTGATGCAATTCTAAATGGAATTGTTTTCTTGATTTCTCTTTCTGCTAGTTTGTCATGAGTGTATAAGAATGCAACAGATTTCTATATATTGATTTTGTACCTTGTGACTTTGCTGAATCCATTTATTAGTTCTAACAGCTTTTTGGTGGAGTCTTAAGGGTTTTCTATATATAGTATGTCATCTGCAAATAGTGACAGTTTTACTTCTTCCTTACCAATTTGGATGCCTTTTTTCTCTTTTTCTTATGTGATTGCTATGGCTAGGATTTCCAATACTATACTGAATAAGAGTGGTGAGAGTGGGTATTCTTGTCTTGTTTCTGATCTTAAAAGGAAAGCTTTTAGCTTTTCACCATTGAGTATGATGTTAGCTATAGGTTTATCCTTTATGGTCTTTATTATGTTGAGGTATATTCCCTCTATACCCATTTTGTTGAAAGCTTTTGTCATGAATGTCAGATGCTTTTTCACACCTATTGAGATGATCATATGGTTTTTATCCTTCTATTTGTATCACACTGATTGATTTATGAATATTGTACCATCCTTGCATTCCTGGGGTAAATCTCACTTGGTCATGATAGATGATCCTTTGGATGCTTTTTGGATTTGGTTTGCTAATATTTTGTTGAGAATTTTTTTCATCTTATGTTTATCAGGGATATTGGACTGTACTTTTATTTTTTTGCATTGTCTTTGGTTTTGGATAGAGTGACACTGGCCTCATAGAATGAGTTTGGAAGTATTCCATACTCTTCTATGTTTTAGAATACTCTAAGAAGAATTGGTATTAGCTTTTCTTTAATGTCTAGTAGAATTCACCTGTGAGGCCTTCTGGTAATGGACTTTTCATTTGTTGGGAGTTTATCATCACCAATTCAATTTTGTTACTGGCATCAGTCTGTTCATGTTGTCTGTTTCTTCCTCCATTTTGGATGATTGTACATTTCTAAGAGTTTGTCCATTTCCTTGAGGTTGTCCAATTTATTGGCATATAATTTTTTGTAGAATTTTCGTGATTATAATTCTTTGAATTTCTGTGGTGTCAGTTATAACTTTTTTTTTGTTTCTGATTTTGTTTATTTGTGTCCTCTCTTTTTTTCTTGATAAGTCTGGCTAGGGGTTTGGCTATTTTGTTTATTTTCTCAAAGAACCAGCTCTTGGTCTCATTGATTATTTTCTATTGAAAATCTCCTCTATTTTATTTATTTCTGCTCTGATATTTATTATATCCCTCCTTCTACTAACATTGTCATATTCTATTAGGCAATATACTACTCCTTTTTCAGTATTCCATCAGACAATAGTATTAATCTTTGTGACCTCATGATCTGTGTTTGGTCATTGGGAAGGGAAATGAAGTGTCAATAAGGAAAAAACAAAGATGAAGTTATTTTAATTTTTTTCTTCTACTGAGATTGACTCAAAGGACCATTTGGCTCCATCTAGTATTTGAAAGAGCAGATTAGCGGGGGACTGATTACAGATGTGCGCCACAGGGGACTTTATCAACCTGGGGGATGGATGAGAGTAGTTTAGGAACAAATTATTGGTGAGATCAATGATGCATACAGAGCTTATGTTCTGAGTGGGCAAGGAGGCAACACACATGGGTTCATTTTTGGTCAACTGGGCACATTTTCAGACCAGAATTATCATATGGAACAACAGGCTGGGAACTGAGCGCTACTGGTATCTCTTTTGGAATGTCTCCGTGAATCTATATGGATCTTTATATAGGTCTAAAGAATCCATCCTTACATAACTGCAAGAATAAGGTGTGTATACATCTTCATGATGTTCTGCCTTTCAGAGTGAAGACACTTTTCACTGAGCCACTAACAAACTAAGCAAACATTCTAGTCTAGAATGATGGCTTCGTCATGTATGACTTGCCTGTCTTTACAGATTGCTGATGTTTGTCATGTAATTTCTTTATGGTTATAAAGAATGTAAGGACACATCTTAGTGAGTGATACTTCTGCCTGAGTAATAATTTAAAAAAGCTGCTTGTGGTGTGGATTTCTGATGCCAGTTTAAGTGTATTGATTATAAAGAGCCAGACAGAACTCTGATTTCTAGCTGATGGCTATCACGTCCCCTCTCTAAAAAAAAAAAAAAAAACATTGAATTGTTTGAGAATAGTCTTCTATTGCATTAACTCTTTCATAGTGACATCACTGAAATTTTGTGGTACCTTTTATTTAACAAATAAATACAATCTTGGGGAAAGATAGACCAAGAGCACTAGGTACTAGAATTTTTCCACAGGTAGTGAGGTAGCATACTTCAAATTGACCATATAAGATTTCCTCTCATTAAAATGAGAAATATTACATCTATTACTAAGTATTTATGTCTTAATTGATACTACAGGCTTAGTTGCCACATTTCAGACGTGTCAACTTATTCTGGTAAAGTAGAACCATAGCTTTAGTCCCTTTGTTTAACCTGATCTCTTTATGTTAATAAGAAACATTATATCTCAATAAAATATAGCACATCTTCAATGATAGGGAATACCAATAATTTAGTTGTATGATTGTACATTTCTACCACTTGTTACTTATTAGAGAAACAGGTTAGAGCCTTGTGTTATCTTTCATTAGCACAATAATCCAGTATTTTTTAGGCCTGTTATTTTTCTATCTTCTCTTTAAATTGCTGTTTCCCTAGGTATATTTTTCCTTTGGACTTCATGGCAAATAATTTTTCTTGTTTGTGTGAGTAAAGAAACAAGTTTACCCTTTTAAGATAATGTAAGAGGTTTACTGTATACAATAAGACTGAGCAGCAGGATGGGTCATAGAGGTTGTACAAGCCCCACTGGGAACTGAATTTCAGAGGCATGATTTCATCTTGTTCTGGGCTTTTTGCAGTACCTAACACAGTTCTTGGCTCATAGGAGATGCTTAAATATTTGTTAAATTAAAAATAACAGTTACTGATTCATCTTTTGATGGCTCTTTGAGATTAGGAAATGTAATGTATTCAAATCTAAACTTTTAAATCATGAGTGAAGTTTAGATTCCCAAAGCAGAGTTCAGTTCTTTTGTCATAGAAAAACATATATCTTAATCATTACAATCAATATTATAAGATACTCTGACTTCAAAATTCTATATACAGATAGGTAAATCTTATTCCCAATCTCCCACCTCACCAATAGACAACAAAGTTTATGTTGCTCCTTCCTCAATACATTGTTGCAATACCATTTAATACCGCCATCTTTGAGTCACAACATCCTACACATGACTTTTTTTTTGCCATAGATCTAAAATTCAATTTATGACAGTCCTAAGAAGAAGCAAATATCAAATTTCCTTCCCCCTTCATACACCTTGCTTCTTCATTTATAATCTTTTTTAGGTGTCGTAGACTTTTCTCTACTTCATATTGATAGGGGGTGATTTTAGAATCCTACAGTCCCACAAGAGGAAATGCAAGTTCTACCTTTGACTAAGTAATTCTACTTCTCAGAGTTTATCATAAAGTCATATAAAGGGTGTATACAAGGAATTAGCCATAAAGATGTTCAGCAGAACATTATTTATATTGACAAAAAATTGAAAACATTCAAGAGGTCCAACAATGGGGACTGAATAAGTAAATGTTTAGCAACTTAGTAAAATGGGATGCCATAAAATCATTGAAGATGCCATAGAGAATAATATTTAATGACGTACATAGAAAGATCCTACATGAAAAAAAGTAGATTCCAGAGTATGATCCTATTCTATAAAAAATAGGTAATAAAATATACAACCATGTGTGCACATGTACATTAAAAGAATTTTTTAAAACATGTACAAAGGCCGATAGTTCTTTCTCTTGATAGGATTATGTTATTTTTTTATTTTGAAATTTATTATAACTTTCTATAATGATTATATGTGTATTTTTCAGCTTCACTGTATTTTTTTATTGAAGTATAGTTGATATACAATCTTTTATTAGTTTCAAGAGTGCAACACATTGGTTCAACAGTTACCCGTATTATTAAACCCTCACCCCCACTAGTATAGCTACTGTCTGTCAACACAGGAAGATGTTACAGAATCATTGACTCTATTCTCCATGCCTGGCTACTTTTCCTGTGACCAACCTTCATTATGATTGAGGATTTTTATGCCCCTTTACCCACCTCCAACTCCTCACCCCAAGACCTCCCCCATGGGAACCACCAGTCACGTCTCAGGGCCTGTGAGTCCACTGCTGTTTGTTCATTCTGTTTTGCTTTGAATTTATAGTCCACACATAAGTGAAATCATATGGTATCTATTACTTTTTAAGATAAGAACATAAAACACTAAAAGGAATTCCAATAACATTCAAAACAAATAACCGTGATTGAATTTCCCTCCTCCGGTAGCTGTGCTCCTGTGACTGATTCTCATTCTGTTGCACCTTGGGTTAGTGGTTTGCTTTCATGAAGGAATCTGTTTCCAGACTCAGATGAGTCCTGGAAATCCTAATTCCTCTGTTACTGCCTGGAAGTTGTCACACTGATGTCACTCCAAGGCCCATAGCTGAGGGTCTGCTCTTGAAAGTGTCAGCAGTAAAGAGCGTCCAGCACAGGCCTTTCCTGAGGCCCAAGACTCTCCTGCGGTGGACACAAGCATGGAGTACAGCTTTCAGGCAGGCCTCAGGGAGAAGCAGAAACCAGGGTCATAATAATGAAAGGCTGGGTTGGTTGTTACAGTGACCAATACATCAGGATGGGGGGAGTAACATTCCTATTTGTGATACAGAAAACAACTATTTCATAAGGGTTAGATCAGTGTTTCCCTTGAGGGTAAGACCATATAATGGGCAGCAACAGCTTTGGTCAATATGTGTGGTGCTTTAAAGGGTTCAATTTATGAAAGATTTATATGAATAACATTTTATCTATACAAACCAAACCTAGGGAAGCCTGAGCCTCTTCTGATTTGACGGTTCATTCCCTAGCCCTTCCTGTAAAGCCGAGGTAATTAACAGCTAGGAAGAACATCAAACAAACCAGTGATTTCTAGCATGTCTCCTTGGACCCACTGGAAAATTCAAAGACATTTCTAAGACATTCAGAGTATATCTTCAAATCGCCATTTTAAATGTTTATTAAAATTCAATTTTAGATCTGATTTCTGGAAGCCTAGATCAAAGGAATTGTCAGAGGGTATTTAATCATTTGGTTATAGTAAAGTCCTAGACACAAGAAAAACCACACTTGCTTATTTATTTAAATAAGTGACTGTAAAATATTTTAAAATAAATGTAGGTAAAATGATTAAAAGATGCCTTAGTTCATTCACAAGTGAAGAAACTTTGCCTTTTTAAATTATTTATCAAAGAACATGGTAAAATCAATACAAAACAGAGCTTATTCTGGTGGGTCATAGAATCTCTGCTACTTGGGCAAATTACATATATTGGAAAAAAATAATATTTTACTAAGTGTTCTAATATGAATTTATAAACTCAAAAGAGAAAAGGTCTAATTCAAATTTTGAATTAATATAATATTTAAATAAGCCCATCAAAACTCAGTAAATATTGTATTAATTTTAACACATATCATAGCTTCATTTCAGAAGTAGTTATAATAAATAAAGGAAAGTAAATTCACTTTGCTCATTCTATAACTTGCTATATTTTCTATTTTCTCAAGGTTTGTCTTTCACTGTATTTTCTCATATTCTAGAACAAACTGACACTTGGATTTAGGGGCGAAAAAAATCCTTTATTCTTCCTTTAAACAAGAAAGCTCATCCATTGCCTTGGGTAAATAGCTGTCTTTTTCTATTGCTATTGCTTCTAGCATAGTCTCAACCATCCAAACTAATTATAACTTTTAACTAAAATAACAACTTCTATTCTACAGAGAAAATTGACAGATAGTTAATTGAGAAATGTCTGTCACTCATGAGAATGTCAGCAAACTAGCAAAGCTCATAAATACACATTACACAATTCTCTACAGATGCAATTTCTAAAAGTAGCAAAATAAATACTTCATTAACATAAACTCCTGAATATATAGCCAGTCTGTGGTAGATATAACTAAAGAACCAAAAATATATAAACTTAAAATTATGCTTATTTAGCAATGCTTTTGTATTCAACCTTAATAGAAATTATCCAGCTAGCCAAAGGTTATTCCTTAAATAGCCAATAAAAACCCAGATTTTTATATGAGGATCTAAGAACTTAAGTTTTGGCTAACACACCACAAAACATAATTACTGTAAAGATTTTGCCAAAATCATGATTCAGTCTAGTCAAATACAAGGATACAAATATATATTTTTCATGAACTTAAATATTATGTAAGTGTAATGCTAGATTACTCAATAAATTAGTTTGAGAAGGGTAATTTCAGATTAGCTTCTGTCTGTATGGGTAATCAAACCCAAGCCTTTTTATAAAGTATAAAATAAAACTGTCATATGTCTCTGATTTATCAGAGGAAATCTACATAGTTTTTTTTTCTTTCTTAAATCAGAATTACTGTACTAAACTAGTCCAAGTGTCCAAAGATTCATCTTAATGTGTGAACTTGGATTCTTCAAATATTTCTTAGCTAGTAGTCCTATAACATGGATTTCTTTTTCCTTAACAGTCTAGAATATTTAAAGTAATCAAAGTTCAGTTTCTTTATTTTCTGTGAATGTTGGGAATACTCAGTTTATATATGTACTTATTTATTTCTATAAGCCCATTAGTGCAGAGCTTATTTTATTTAAGAGAATTAATAATTTTATTTACTAGTAACCTCCAGTTGTAGGACACCATTTCACACACAAGAGTGGAGGACTTTCTGAGGTCCAGATACGCAGGCATAGACAGGATTTATAGCTTCGGTCCTACAACTCCAGCCATAGGTCAAAAGTAAACACAGAACCACAAAAATTGACTAGTCCAGCTTTCCAAGTTTTCCTTCCCAGGAAAACTACAAGGTTTTAACTGATTTGAGGTCACAGATGGACAAACAGACAAAAATGACCTGAATGTTTGTTGTCTGTTATTCAACAGAGAACACAATTGAGTCCATCTCCATAGACTTCCAGGCGATCAGAATGTAAAACCAATTTCCCAATCAGACTGACTACTAAGAGAGTACATAAACCATACACGAAAACCAGGACCGGAAATCAGCAGAGAGAAAGGGAAAACACGGAAACGGGTTTAGCAGCATTAAAGCTCTCTTTGACCAGGATTCACTTTAGGAACCGTGCAAAAAATGTGCCTTGACTTGGTAGACCAGGAGGCATACTCTTCCTGTGATTCAGCTTGCTTGACTCCTCCAGTATTGTAAGCAGTCTGATTTTCAGAAAGGTAAAGTCATGACTGCCATTCACATATAAAATGAACAGGTATCAAAAATATTATTTGGCTAATCATTTAGTAGGGAAACAGGGAGCTTTATGAATTGGTTCAAAGAGCTATAGAGAAGTTAGTCTAGAAACAGATTAGATATACTGATTGATTCGTAGATCAAATTTTAATAAAGAGACGTTAGGGTAAGAGTACTAGGTTAGATTCAAAATTTGTTAAGTTCTTAACAGGGCAATAAACTAATATTTGGGGCCATCGTTCCTCTAGACAGAAATTCTTTGTATCTCTACCAGACAAAAAGTTGACTTCTACCCCTACACAGTTATAAAATAGCCTAACTAATAGATCTTCACTGCACTGAAAGAACAATAGTAATCTCTTTGGACTAATTCCAGGTTTTGGTATTTTTCTGACAATGGAGAAAATGAAGCTAAAATAGCCCTATTTAAACATTGTGTGGATGGTTACAGATGACATTTTTCCTCCTGCCAACCATCACCCTAAATCCACTATGGAGATACATTTATCTTATCCTCAATATAATAACAAACATTTTCCTAAATCTTAACAGTTTATGAAAGTTTTACACTTACCTTACTTGATCTTTATGAGGAACATAATTGCTATGCATTCTTTTACACAGAAAGTGAGAGTAAAGAGTAAGTTTCTTGTCCGAGATCCCACAGCTAAAAGGTTGAGGCTAATATTTGAACCAAGGTCTTTTGGTCAAAATTCCATCTCTGAATTGGATCAAAGTTTTTCAGGTAATTAGATTTCTGCATGGTTTATAAAATCAACACTAATCCTATACACTTTGAAGCAGTAACAGCCACCTCATTGTAAGGCCTTCAACAAATCTCTCCATTTTTGTAAAATACCTGAATAATAGTTTCTCCAGTTAAGTGATGTCTACTTTCCATAGCTTTACATTTGATGTAGACAAATAGACCAATTGGCAGGAAATACATAACAGCCATAGAAAAAAACATATTTAATATGCTGGGAGTTAGTCAATGAGAAGCTTTATGATTTTAATTTGTCAAGAAGTTGTATAAGCTTTTGTTTTGTTTTCCAACACAGTGTAGTGAACTGGGCTTTGAAACTATTTTAGACCTATTTCTAAACCTTTTTTTTCCCTGTCAGATTAGTTCCAGGTCATGAAAGAACATGTTGTATAAGTCCATCTGTATATTTTAATGCAGCATAAGATTGTACATGCCCAGTTCTGGGCTTTACGGGGCTTCTTTGTCATCACCTGCTTAGGAGTAGTATTAAAATGTGACCAGTGGTCCATTCTACGTGGCCACCTGAATTTAAAGAGCACTCATATTGTGGCATATGAACCCCTGTAGTCACTCAGCCAATGAATCACAAAACAGAATGCCATGTTCATCAGTGTTCAGTCTGTTTTTTAGGCTGTATTAGAAAATTGGATGCCAATATATACCAGACAAGTATATCTAAAGAGCAATGTTTTTTTTCTCTGTGTTGCTGATTTACAGTAATTGTTCCAAAGGGAGCTATGTGGTTGTAATAAGTTTTTACTCAGACGTTTGACACTTGCTGCCCACGACTACAAATTATTGATGGACTGATGATACAGTATCTTCATAAATTATGTTCACAGTCCTTGGTGATGGGAGGGAATCAATAATTCTTGGAAAGATGGAAACAAACCATTACTCTAGGGAATACTATCTGGTTTGCATTGAATAATTAGCTCATCATCCTTCTTTTACCTGAGAACTCAGATGTGGGGTTTGGGACCAGCAAGACACCTAAAGCACCCTCCTTATAGATGCCAAATACACAAAATACATGCATACACAAAATATGCATATTTACACAAAAGCACATGTTTTAACTTTGCACACACTGTAGATCTTTAACAAACTTATTTCCGAAGGTATTTGAAAAGGCTATATGAAGATAGTAGATAATTCAGACAGCCTACATACTATGTAACGGAGATATATGTTCTACTGATTCTTCAAATCCATAGGTAAATCAAAATTTCAATGAAGAGAGTTTTTTTTGAGTAATCACCACTATACTCAAAGCCATGCTTTTAAACCCCTATTCTTGTAGTATTCGGTTTTTATTAATGTTTAACTTGGAATAACATTCTTCTTTTTCCCTTCTATTAACTAGGAGAACATCCTAAAGAGTTGCCATCGATAAGTCTTTGAATGTACTACTTTGATGGCTTCTTATTAACCCTTGGTAACTGGGACTACTCTACAACTTTTGGTTCTAAATGTAAAAATTTATATCCCCTCATGACCTTCCAGCAACAGCAAAATGTGATTTTGGAAGACATTAGCGTAATGGAACCTTTTCAATAAAATTATAAATTGAGCCCATCTCAGAAAACAGAACACACACTTGGTAATTTATTGCAGTCATTGCCATGTGGAGGACCCCATTCATATCATATGCTTTTAACTCTGATGAGAATGTCACCTTTTCTCCTAGCCTACAAGTCTACAGGATATGCTTGGAAGAGAAATGCTTTTTCTAATGGAGCCGGCACCACTTTGGGGAATGGCTGTCATCACACAGCGTAATTATCTCTCATGAACATATCTAATTACTTTATTGATTTTAAGTCTCTTTCATGTAAATTGAAGTTCATTGCAATTCTCTGGTGTATTAAGGGGGTGGCAAGGAGGTTAGAGTGTACGAGTTACTTCCATCCACATGTAACTCAAAGTTTTTTCACAACCAGATTGTGACAGCCTTTGTAGATGGATGTATTTTCCTTTAATTTAGCAAAACACTGCAAATGTATTACCAGAAAACATTTCTGCATGAATTAATACTTGATTATTGTTTAAGAAAGGATTATATCCAGGAGGCAACTCATTTGTGTAAATGTTCCTCGTAAATGGTAAATACCTAGGTGGATTTCACATAGGAGAGAACCAATTATAAAAAGAAATACTTTATCAAAATTAGCGGATTTTACTCTGCTGCTGGGAGGATCATTTTAGACTCTGCTTTCAGTAAGTACTGAGGAACTTTCTTAGGTTCAGGTTGCATTTTCCCTTTTTTGGTGCAAATAGGTGACAATCATTCATATTGTGGGAAACTGCATTTTCATGGTAAGGATAAAGAAGGCTCGGCAGCTGGGCTCTCTGGTAGGGAGGAGGAATGGCTATCCAGTAATATGATGAGATGATGTGGGGCTCGTGTGGAGTTTCCCTCTGAATGCTGAAAGGGTCAGAGCGAAGAAGTTTTAAAGTTTGGCAGAGTTGGTGTATCTGCCTAGGTTGTCCTTCTCTTTTTATGTGTGTTTTTTTTTTTTTACCTTATTTTAAGATCTCTTCTGCAGCTTCTTAAATCTCAATGTGGAAGTTCATTTTAGAAATATCCTAGGGATATATTATAAATGAATAAATACATTATTTTTGAATGTAGACTGATAAATTACACAGGTACCTGTGAGGAAAAAAGCTCCAGGAAATTAGGCTTTTTAAAATTCCTTCTGGAAAGAATTTCACTTTACTGAAACTAGATGAAATGTCATTGTCTAAATTGAAGAAAACCTGATGTATCTGTGTTAGAAAATTTGCTGGTATTGCTGACAACATGCTATATTTCCAGTTCATTGCTATCTAGAGTTGAATAATCTATATAGTTCTATCTTTGATACTATGAGATACAACATGCTTTTATTACAATATGAGCATTTTGTGATGAAGTATTGCAAGTTTAAAGGAAAGCAACCTACAAAAGCTTATGCTCTCTCATGAAGCAACTCATTTAGGATGAGAAAATAGTTGAAGTGACAACATATAAATCTTGGTTGTCATTTTCAAACTTTTTTTTTAACCAAACAATGCCTTGCAATTTAAGTAGGGATAAGAAACAGATATTACAATTTGTCCTAATATTCTATACTTCAACCACTTCTTACTATTTTATCTGCTACCTCTTCAATCAGTGTGTCTCCATAACATGATCTCATCTTTCCTTGAACTCAGTGTACCGTGATGCAGTCCCTTTCTCTGGCGATTCACTGTAGTCTCATCTACAGCTGTTTGAATGACGTAATGAGAGCCTGGATGCATTTCTTTTATGTTGTTTGCTTTTGCAGTTTTAAACCGTATCTTTAAATTTGGTACATTTTACTTACAATAAAATTTTTACACCATTCTAAATAATTTGAAACCCTCTTAAAACCCAAATGCAGTTCCATTTCCTAAAACGGTGATGATGGCGGTAATGGTAATTTAAGGGCACCATGAAGGACAGCTGACAGAAATGAATCAAAAGGGTAAGGTGGAAGAAAATCTAATAAGCTTTTTAACTCTAATAGACATTATCTAGATTAAATTTCTAATGATACACAGAAATTCAAGAAGTCAAACATGTTCTCTGCTTTGGGTAGGATTGCCTCAGCGCCTAAGAGAGATGGACGTAAGTCCTGCTCTTTAAAACCTGTAGGGGCAGTGATTCCAGCATCTTCTTCAAAACATGATCGTTATAGAGCTGAACCTTTGTATTGATTCATATGATTGAAAACTCTCCTAATATATGAGCCTTAAAGTAGGATTAATTGAGTTGCACTTTCGGTTGGAAACTGAGCTTTGGGGTACTAGTTTACTTCCCTCTCTTCTTATTTTTAATAGGACTCATCAAAATCTTTAGTGTTTATCTCTCACTGGTATCTAGACACAACACAACCACTCACTGACCTTGGGCACTGCTCCTTTTCTGTGAATACGAGGTAAGGGGTCCGTGTGATGTCACAGTACGTTACTATTTCAAGGTAGTATTATTGTCACTTCCTCCAATTATTATTTCTATTTTTATTGCTACATTGGGGTGCATTTTGTTTGCCTTCAGGTTTATTTTAATAGAAATAAGTTAATTGCTTCTAAACAATGGATAGCTATGAGAAATATAGGATAATTCATTAGTCTTCCTAAGTTTTCCCTAGAGATAAAAATCCTCTTAAAGTAAAAATATTGCTGCCAACCCACAAGGAGATAATGCATGAAAGGAAAAGAATGGGAGTGTAAAGTCTTGAGGGTTTGTCCCACATCAGTCCCATGCAAATGACATAGAATTCAAAAATATTTATTGAAAGAATTCATAACATATGTATATCAGCTATCCATACTTGAGAAAAGCAAAATACATTGTACTTTCAATGTTTCTAACTTTTTTCATAATTTCATTTTTTTTCTCTTCTGACTCTTCATTTACTAAGAATCGTTGGGAGGCCTCCACCTGACTTGCAAAAACAAGCCCCATAGACTTGGTTAGCAAAGCCTTCTCCAGCTGGATCATAAAAGAGGCCAATTAGGATTAATTATGCTAATTGGCAAATGCAAATCTCATTATATATTTCTTATTCTCCACAAATGCATGCTGTGATGACTTCTTGTTGCAAAACTCAGCCCTGACATTAAGATACCATGCGGTGAGATTTGGGGAAGTAGTTCCCATGACACGGCCTTAGGAAGAAAAGTTGTGGAAACAGATTGAAACTAATATCTTGGGAGGCTCAAGGTTATGTTTTGTTTTGTTTGATTTTAGCTTTATTGTCTTAGGACAGCGAAATTCTATAGAGTAGTGATTGGATCAGAATGTCAAATGTAATTGAGTCCAAGGGAAGACGTTGGCACTCCCATTTCTGTTGGTGATCTAATACCCTAGTCCATATCCACCCTCATTAAGTTTGCATTACATACATTTAAGTCTCTTTCTCTCTCTATATATATATATGTGTAAGACCCTGAAAGGCCAGAAAGCAGAATCCTTAAGTGGTCAGCTAATCCCCTGAACACATTCTTGGAAATTCTCACATGCTCGCCTGGGGTCTTCTGATGTGTGGTCAGGGTTGGCACACATCAGCTCCCACACAACTGAAGACCCATTGTAGCTGGGGGAAGATAAAGTCCCGGCTCTGCTCGGTGCTGGCCAGCTCGCCCTGCCCTTGCTGCCCTACCTCTCGACCTTCATGTCATCATCCGAAAACAAGAGGACTTCTGTGCAAATTTCATAAAAAATGTAATCTAAAACTCTTAAGTTTTACATAAGCACTAAATGCATGATAACCATGGTTAAATTTACATACTAGTAATTTTTAGTATGCTGTCATAATTTGATATGAGAGTGTAAAAATACATGTCATTTGGTATTTATACTCATAGTGTCTTATACCACAAAATATTTAAAGATGTTTGTAAGAATACATTAAATACAGTAAAAGAGAAACATTAGAGTAAGGAAAAATCCAAATGAAGTAGAAAATAAAATAGGGGGCAATTCGTCTGCTGATCTGCAAGCCAGGGTTTCCTGTTTGTTGAGGAAAGTGTGTCTGCAAACTTGGATCCAAATTTCCAGGAAGTGAGAAGGAGTTTGCCATAGACAGTTATTACTGCAGAATATCAAATCCATGGCATATTTACTATACTAATCACAGCCAGTTATTAATTTCAAATATTAAGTGTAAGCATTTTCCTCTTAACTGTACATTCAGAGAAGTCAATTTTGGAGTCTTACCCTGTCAAAAATATCTGTACTCAGCGCCTTTGCTCTGTGCGTCTGGAAGGGAATGTCTGCGGCCTTACCCTCAGTGTAGTAGTGAATCGGGCCTCTCTTGCAGCATAGGGACAGTGACAAAGCTGTTCTGCTGCATTGACTGAGCAGAGGAAATGGGTTACGATCCTGCCCACCTTGCGACGGGGTGGGGGTGCTGGCCCCTGGTTCATCTCCCACCTGCTTTATTCCCCACACGTCAGATGCTTTTCCAGCATCTTTTAAAGAGTAGACATTTGGGGGTCTACACTTTGTAAAGGATGGTGACAGGGTCTCCAGTTTGGCCCCCAAGTGTCATTCTTATTTGGGTACTAATAAGGTTCACACAAGACTGTGAGATTTTCTCTTTTTCTTTTAATTCTCCTCTCCACACATCCTTTTGTTTTTGTTTTTGTTTTTCTCTAAACAACTAGGAACACAGAAGAATGTTCTGGGTGAGAAGCAGAGTGTTAGGGGCATAGAGCAAGGGCTTTGGAGATAGTCAAGCTCTGAGTATGGCCTTAGCCATGTGGTCTCAGGGAATGTCTTTCAACTCCCAGAGTCCTTGCCCCTTATCTGTAAAGTGGGGATGCTAATGTCTTCCTCGCTCTTTTTTTTTTTTTTGGTATCGTTAATGTACAATCACTTGAACAACATTATCATTACTACAACCGTATTATCAAGTTCCCCCCACATACCCCACTACAGTCACTGTCCATCAGTGTAGTAAGATACTATAGAATCATTACGTGTCTTCTCTATAAATACTGCCTTTCCCATGTCCCCCCCCGCTGCATTACGGGTGATATTCATTATGCCCCTTTCCCCACCTTGTCCCTCCCTTCCCACCCATCCTCCCCAGTCCCTTTCCCTTTGGTAACTGTTAGTCCATTCTTGGGTTCTGTGAGTCTGCTGCTATTTTGTTCCTTCAGTTTTTCCTTTGTTCTTATGCTCCACAGATGAGTGAAACCATGTGGTACTTGTCTTTCTCTACCTGGCTTATTTCACTGATAGTACCCTCTAGCTCCATCCATGTTATTGCAAATGGTAGGATATATTTTCTTCTTATGGCTGAATAATATTCCATTGTGCATATGTACCACATCTTCTTCTTTTTTTTAAATCAACTCCAAGCTTAATTCTCAACAGTCTCCAATCTTTTGGAGCATAACGAACAAGTTCCAATTCAGTGAACAATCTCCCACAAGGTGAACAATGCAAAGGCAGCCATATCAGAGAAACTAATTCAGTTACTATAATCAATCAAGTCAACTATGATTATTCATATGATTTTTATACTTAAATTATAAGTGAATCCCAAATTTTCCCCTTTTTTGTTTTAACTGATGTAAATGCATATGCATATATTTGTAGAAGGTACCAGAATAATGTTTAGCTGGGCTCGGCCTGTGACATAGCTTGTCACAGGCAATGTCTCTCTCGTCTGGAGGGGTGAGGTTCTATGCCTCACCTCAGTTGGCCCCCACGCTGCTCACCTGAGGTCCCTTGCGACTGTGCCTGTCTTAGGTTGTTCCTCCTGTGAGGAATCTTACCTGTCTCTGGCTAACCAGCCATCTCTTGGGACTAAACAGGGAGATAAAATATAAAAGAGAGGATAGCTAACAGCTATAATTCTGGATAAAATCATAATATACATGATTATATTCTTGCAGCAAATGCAGGTGGGGAATCAG